>OX375875.1:8115854-8290854 GCA_947359465.1 Metellina segmentata
AAAACAAAGCACAAACCAGTCCAAAGAATGTTTGAAAAGGTCCTGGTAGATGAAAGTCTGTGAGCTGGAAAAGATGAGAGGGAACACAATCCATTGTCACTTTCTGCAAAGTTTCTGAATATGTCATGGGACAAACAAAGTAGTTGATTTGACACATGAAGTGAGACATCTGAAAAGGAAAGATGCATTTAAAATTACGAAACTAAAATTACTAACCAGAAAAACAGAATTAGAGATAAAACCATGAAACAGCTTTTTTAACTGCAATACTTCCAAAAACTCACAATCATGCCAAAAATGACTGTTGAAATCCAGCCACCGATAAAACCTTCCCAGGTTTTTTTGGGTGATAGCTGAATCAATGGAGTCTTGCCAAAAAAGAATCCAAACATATAGGCCATGACATCATTGCAAATTATCATTGATACAGGAACAATAAACCTGAAAAGTTATTTAGATAAAATAAGGTTAGATTGCCATCCAACATATTCAGAAAATAAATAAGATATTTATTTCAAAACTTAAATATATACATGCAGTGGAACTTTGATTAACCATCAGTTTGTTATTGAAAGTTAATTAAATATTAAAAGTTATTAGTATGTACACATACATACTGTGCTTTATATACAGTAACCAGATTGCTGCGAAAAATAAAATACACAAGCAGTGGAACTTCGAATAACTGCCACTCTTTTAACCGTTAGTTTCAGTTAACTGTCATTCCGTTATTACAGAACATTGCCGCCCAGAAAGAACGAGCCTCGGAGAAACAAGAAAATGACAAACTATTTTAAAATTTGAATATGTATATACGTCTAGAACGTAAATGTAACAATATGTACTATACTGCACTTAATGTCAATTGTTTTTATGCAAAATAAAATACTTGCATGTAAGGTGTATTTCCAGTTCGTAATCATGCATTTTTTATCATTCATTCATATGCAATAGACGGGGTGGGTTACTGTTTAAGGTTTTTGTGTTATCCGTCTATTCAATTAACAGTCAAGGTCCCAGTCCTAACGGTTAATCAACATTTCACTGTATACTATATACAAATATATTATAGATTTTAATTTGGCTCAATTTAAAATTTTATTGGTTTTTACATCTTATTTATCACAATGAAGTTCTCAGTGTATTGTAAATTTGACATCTTATTAAAAAAATTGTAAATAGTATGTTTTTTTAATTAAAAACAGATAAAAAGATAACTATGCAGTTAAAATTTTTTTTTAATGCAGACACCATTATTCATATTAAATTACATATATGCATTTCATGCAGAAATATTATACTTGTCTTTTTGTGTACTATTCAAAGTACTTTATGTACATAAAAATTAGTTTATCTCATTTTCAAAATTTTATAACCCAACTCTATTAGGACTTAAGAAAACAACCAAATACAAAATTATGAAATCTTTTCCAGGGAAGTCTAGGTGCACACTTATATTCAAATTGTATTGTTAAATAAAAAGAGGTTTTGACACTGAATCATAAAGTAATAAAGACGCTACATAACTGATGCAAACTTTGACATATTTTCAAAAAAGGAGCATAAAAAGTAAACAAAAATTAAACATGCAAATCAATTATCCTACCATATAAGACCTTCAAACAAATTCTGCATGATGAAATAAGACTGGGTTACAACAATAAGAAGAGTAACATGAGTCCAAGCAAACTGAAAAACAAAGTATGTACAAATGTAATTACAATAATTTAAAAACATCAGAAATAATTGTAATTTATATTCACGTCCATAGTTTCTTACCAAAGAGAACTGTTTCATATAGTACTTCTTAACAAGACTAAGAACAAACCAAACGAATCCCACAATGTACAAACTGAAGGAAATGAATCGGTGGAAAGTCACTAGAGGCCTCAAAAAATCCTGCAAAATCAGTCAATTAGTATAGCATAAATTTACATTAAAGATAACACACAATTCTGTTGTTAATTATTATGCAGGCAATTTTTTATGAGTTAAGTTACAACATAAATTAGATGCGTTTAAATAGCTATTATTTCTAAACATAAAGAACTTCATAATGGGAGAATACTCACAGCCCGGTTAAGAAGAACTCCGAAGTAATCGACGATAGCCTCACCATGTAAGAAATAATTTGATGTGATTAAGAAGTACCAGGATAGGGACCTGAACCAGGGCAGGCCATGAATGCGGTACACAGCATAACCAATGGAAATAATTTCTTGAAAGCACTTGACTTGTACAACCAGGGTCTGCAATACATGAATGAAACATTAATCTCTACTGTTATAAAAAATAAATGTTTGTTTGTTTTCCGTTATCAAAGTCCTGACGAATCTATGGCACTTACAGTAATGGGATTTGGCACACAGGTAGACAGAATTTTTTGCAATTTTTGGGTCTTGCAGAATTTTTAAATTAAATCTAGAACATCTAAAAATGAATTAAATGGAATTTAATAATTACTGTTTTCTTTGTAATGGCAACATAATAAAGATATGGCAGATTCTAAATTTATTTTTTAAGCTTCCGTTTGATTTTGCAGAGGAACGATTCGTCAGTAGACTAAAGAAAAAATAAATAAACTTTTAAGTGGAGTTATGTATTTCTTTTTTTCTATCTCCTGGATCGTTAAAGATAGAGTAAAAGTTTCAATGGATTTGAAATCTGCGAAAAATTTCACATTGGATTAATACCTAAAATATAATTTTTCTTTAAATAAATTATTTCTAAATTGAAACTTTTATATTTTTACCAATATGTACGCTGCTGCGAAGAATGACCTTTGATTGCTTTGAGAAATCAGATTTCATTTCCTGTGCTCAAACGATTCCACAGCGAACATTTTGACTGGCATTGTTTAGTTGTTTTGAGTAAAATCAGGATTGTTAAATTAAAAAAATTAAAATAAATAAATTAAAAATTTCAAAGGATTTGAAATCTGCGGAAAATTTTACACCTGATAGATAACTTATACATTTGATTTTCTTTTAATAAATAATTTTTCAATTGAATATTTATATTTTGCATGAGATTGCAATGTCACGCTGATAGGATCTCTTCGCAATTAGAATTTGTCAATTACGAGGCCATCACGGTGTTGGTTTGTGAAGCAAACCATAGCGCATGATATTTATAATTTGCAGGAAATTCATTCCAATATGCTACAAATTTCCATTTGGTTTGCGAGGCAAACCAACACCACTGGCAACACTATGAGGGCTGTTATCCAATATTCTATGAATTCCTATTTGGTTTGTGAAGCAAACCAAATGGGAATTCGTCACAATCACCGGGGGTTAGCGATCAGTGGTCACACCTGACCCCACCAAAAGAACTGCCACGAGCAACACCGTGCTGGCCACACAGTGGCTAGTGTATTATATGAATTGATTTATGTGATCGATTTGAGTAATTGGTAAAGTCACAAAAAAGGAAACATTTAGTGATGAACTGATTATTTGATCCACATGTAAGACACTGAAATCTTGTTTGAAATCCACTTTCTGCTATATATATGAAAGAAAAAATTTTTTTTTCTGTGACTACTAAACAAATACTATAGATGTTTAATAAATATAAGATTCAAAAAATTTTGAAGAATGAAGGGCTTTTTAAGAGTAATTAAATTGTGTACGAAAGTTGGATTGACTACTAGCATGTATAAGTGTTGGTTATTGATGGTATTAAAGTATATTTGCTACTTGAACAAAATAAGAAATATTAGGCGTCGCTATCTTCTGCTTGAATTTATTATTTTAAATTATTATCATTACAACAAATTGTAACCTATATTATTTGAAATTCATTTGCTTACCATTTCTTGTTTGAATTTTCTTTTTTATAAGGTGCCATTACAATAAATTGCAATATTCCTTTTTCAAACTGCGACCCTTTGTACATTAGCTTTTACATTTGATGACAAATATCTCAAAAGCAACTTATATCATTTATAAGGACTTTACCAGTTACATAAAATTTTAATTCCTAAGACCAATTTCCCTACATGTGAATAAAAATAAACAAACTTACTAGGTGCGACTCTCTTCGAATCAAAATTTATATATATAATCACATTAGGAGTCCGTAAGTTAGTAGAGTTATTGAAATACGGATGAACAAAAACATTTATCTTATTTTGATTCTACAAGGAAATTGACTAGGGAAATATTTCATATAGAATGAACAAAATAGAGACCACTTACAGTTGCAACTAAAGCCAGAGGTCCAAGCCATATCAAGAAGAAAAAACCAAATATCATCAGCCATGTAAAGATGCCACGGACAATCCAATTTCTCCATCTATCAAGATTTTTAATTTATTTATATTGAATGTTTACCACACTCAAATAATCATTCTTAAGATAAAACTGAGTAATCATGAAAGTTGATATAACTAGTATTACAAATGGAAACTTAAGAGATAAAAATAAAAAAAGTGTGCACTTCTATACTGATGATTTTAACCAGATCATTGATCTTCTAATTCATGGTACAATAACCATGAAGTGAAACTTCTTGATGACATAAGCACTGCTCTTGAGAATCAGTTTAAGAAAATAACTTCATGGTAGAGCAGGGGTTGCCAACCTTTTACATACCATGCGGCAATTTTTTTTCACATACGAGTTCCGATGCACCATACAACTCAAGCAACTTTTCTACCTTACGTTCATGGTCCTTCCATATCCTTAATAACTTTTTTAATAAAAGTATGTTTATAGACATAATTAACATTTTTAAATGCTTTAAATATTGTACGTAAAACAATGTATATTACATCACATAAACATTACTTACCATTAATAAGACTTTTAAGCCTGTTTGGATTTCGCTAGTCTTTCAATGTTTGGTGTAAAGTTGTTACTGAGAGCAACAAAAATTTTTTCAAATTTGAATCATTCACTCGCTACCTCGTTTTTCTTTTAATGAATTTCATGGATGAAAATGCTAGTTCACTTGCAATCAAAGAATATGTAGGCGCAAGGATGCAAAGCGCCACTTGTAATCATCAAATGCCCCAAGTTTGGCGCATGCGTCACAGGTTGGCCACCCCTGTGGTAGAGATTCATTACCCTGTTATAATGCACAACTATATTGAAAGTTAATTATTGTAGTGGTGGCTAAGGTTCACCACAAAATTCTCCCTATAGAATTTAGCAGTGGCTGAATTCCAGATTCTACCACTGGTTGACTGATTACCAATAGTGTGAGAGCGACATTAAGATCACTGTGTATGAAACCATACAGATTGCAATTGTTGCAAGCGTTGAAGCTGTCAGATTTAATTTCTTGTGCAGAATTTTGCATCGATGTCCTAGAACGTGAAACACTAATGCCGAAAATGATTTTTAGTGACGAATCAACCTTCCACTTATCCAGCAAAGTAAACCGCCACAACTTACACATTTGGGGCACCGAAAATCCTCATCGTAAAGTGTAACACTATCGCTATTCTTAAAAAGTTAACGTATTTTGCGCTATCTCCTCCTCACGTGTCTAAAGAAAATTTTTTTTACAGAGACAACCATTACCGGTGTAGTGCAGGGCTCGAAATACCCGGGTGCACATGAAAATAAAATTGTGCACCTAATTTTTTCCTGCTAGGCGCACATGTGCACCTAATTTAAAAACTTAGGTGCACAAGGTGCACCTGTATTAAAAAATATATTTCGAGGCCTGGTGTAGTGTACCTGGATATGCTACTATTGTGGCTAATGCCTCAATTAGAGGAACATGAGGATGACTTATTCGTTTTTCAACAAGGTGGAGCTCCTCCCCATTTTATGTGTGATGTACTCACGTACATCACACATAAAATGGGGTAAAACATCCTCATCGTTGGATTGGGCGAGCTTACAAAGAAGATGTACCTTTTTTACGATGGCCCCCACGCTCGCCGGATTTAACACCTTGTGACTTTTTCTTGTGTGTGTAAAAGAACAAGTTTTCGTACTTCCTTTGCCGCGTGACATAGCTGAAATGTGTGAAAGGATTACACGTGCTGCCAATAACGTTGATAGTACCATGTTGAGTAGAGTGTGGTAGGAACTGGACTATTGCGTTGATGTATGCTGTGTGACCAAGGGTTCACACATAGAATACCTGTAAGCTATGTAAATAAAACTTGAATTGTTTCTGTATCCTTTCAAATGTTCTTATTTGCTGTAATAGTCTTAGTTTTTTACCATTGCGCTTCGAAACCCGGTAGGGAATTCTGAATAACCCTGTATTAAAAAAAGGTTTATTCCTTTTTTTAAAAATTATTCCTGTTTATATATCTGCTACTTTACTATTGCAAATGCAAAATATGCATAAGGGGGGGGGGTTAATTAATTATAAAAAAAATTAAATGGTCCAAAATTCGAAAAAGTCCGGAATGGCCAAGGTCTGGAGGATTTTGTACTGCATAACTACATTGAAAGTTAATTACTGTTGTAACAAAGTTCATAAGTTTATCACAAATCCTTTTACAGACAGTTGAATGATACAACTGAAAGGACAATGTGACACATAACGGCTATTTTTGAGTATAATCAGAACCCTTTCTCCAAGTTAATAGCAGCTGCAATCACACAAGCTTAAGGTTAGTTAGGTTTTATGGTGCACGGGTCATATTTGGGAAAGCTGCACCAAACCACAAGATAGACAATGTCAAGTAATGGACAGACAGATAAACAAAGGGAAAGTTTTACTGACAGAGAAAAGAAATACACCCAAATTAAGTTACAGGAATCAAACCTGAGCTAGCTACAATTTTCAGATTGCTAGCTCAGTGGGTTATGATGTTAAGAGATGGCACTGTGAGACGACCCAACTCAGAATGGTAAAATATACACTTTTTGTATTTTTAGTCTTTTTTGGGTTGAATCATCTTTTTTGTGTTCAACGAAAGTAGAAGTGTGACTGGTTATGTGAAGTTAGTGCAAATTATGATTGTTACCTAGTTGGGAGAGATGACAAAGCAGAATCCAAAATTTCTGTAGTTTTGTCTGATGCCTGAGGTAATTCTTTCACGAGGCTTTCAACATTAGCTTCATCTGGAATGTGTTCATCGTCCGAATCACCAGGTTCAGTGCTCTTTGTAGTTTCGGATTTATCTGTAATCTGCAAATTATAATTAAATTAAATTAAACATGCCTATGTCAAATGACTCAAATTAGCAAACCAATTTATAATAAAAAGCCTGAAAAATCGATCTGATTGATTTCAAAACGAACAAGTATCGTCCCTCAACTGCGATTCTTTCGGAACACAAGGCTAAAGAGCCTAAACTGTAAAAATAATATATTAGTAACTTAAAACATTGATTTTCTTAAATATAAAATTAATTTTTTAAATACAATGAAATATAAAAAAATTATACCCATGTAACTATTTTAGCTGTTGTATGATTTTGGAATAGTACATACTTTGGTTGAAAATGAGTCTTCCAAACACAAGAAATTTTATCTATTGTATATCAAGTTAATGTACTGATAATTTTATATTAATTAAAGTGTTACAAAGAATACGTAAAGAATATTCAGAATTTCAGTATGGAAGGTGATGAGTTAAATCAGAAAACATGACAAAAATGTACTCAAAATTAGTATTTTCTTCAATAGCAATGGAAACAATATAAAAATCATAACTAACTGTTGCTCAATTCTACGATTCACATTCTGGTATCTGTGGAAATTCTAAATAGAATAATTAGCAATTCACCACCAATATTTCAATTGTTATGTGGGTCATTCTTGCAAAATAGGCAAAATTCATGTCCCTTCAAAATTTATAGAATTTTATCACTCTGAAGACTTTGTCAACTTTCAAGAATAGTTTAGGATCACTTTTATAATCTACAGAATTAGAAAATTAATGACATATTTTTTTATTTTATACATTTTTAAAACTTTAAAATATCAAATATCATTGTCCTGGCATGTCCCAGAGTGAAATTTTACAATTTCTTCATTCATTAGGGTTTTAATATTTATTTATATATTCTTGTAAATAATTTATTCTGCTTCTTTATACATTTGAAAGGTTATTAGTTACAATAATGGAAATAATATTGCAAAAATTTCCAACAGTAATTTCAATAACTATTGTCCCAAGTAATATCATCATTTTCCTGGCATCTCAGATATCATTATGTGGGCAGTTAATAAATGACAGCACTGAGTTAGAAGAATACTTTTCAAGTAATATGGGGTTGAGGTTATTTAAATAAATAACTGCCATTTTGAAAAGTTATCAACTTTTTTTTTGGTCAGCACATACAAGTTCAGAGTTTAAGGTTTATGTATATTGAAGATCATTTTCCTGGCTTTGATAAAAATTAAATGTTTGTAGTAAATTTTTATTATTTTTTATTATCAAGTGTATAAAAGATATTTCTTAAATGTGTGTGAAATTCAAACTGAAATTTTTAAGGGTTCATCCATTAAGCCCTGAACAAGCCTATTTCATCATTATCCTGGCCATCATTGTCCTGCCTTTAACATACCAAGTCAATGATGTCAAGACAGGAAAATGATGTTTTATGTTCAGTATTTTATAAATATTTAAATTATTAACTGAAGACAAATATATTCTTTACTTTTAACTATTAACTTTTGATTATTTATTATCCATTGTAATTTTTTTAATAGTAAAATACCTTATAATGGGCTTGAAATTTTGAAACTTATTTGTTTCTTTTATTTAAAACATAATGTTTTCGTCATTGCACCTAAAAATGTCTAGATATTACTAAATATCCTTTATCACATGCTCTTTTTTATAAGTTGTAAACAATATATGGACAGATATGAGTGGTAAAAAGAAACAAACATAGAAAGGTTGTTAAAGAAAAAGTTAGCTGAGAAACGTCGTCAGGAGCATATTAAAAAAAATTCTATAACATTTCATACAAGAGAAATTGAAGAGGTATGTGAAATATATGTTAACCAAAAGAAGAAAGGAGCGGTAAAGCCTATAGCTAAAATGAGTTCGAGGCAGAAAAGGGGAATTATAAAAATAGGAAAGAAAATTCAAAACTCTATCGCTTGGACAAGAAATTGTCATCCGATAGAATTGGCTACCCAAACCAAGTGAAAGTGGTATAGATATTCAACTTTCAGGCTCTTCAAAGCCAGACACAACAAGAGATTATAATGTTAAGAAAAAAAGTTAGTGAAAAAAGTTAGAAGAGATAGAGCAGAGACCTACATTCGTATAAAGAAACTGGAAGAAAAATTTTAAAAATATACAAGGCAAATGGAAAAATTACAAAAAGATATACTACAGATCAAAAATGGCTGAGAATTGATTGCAGTAACTTAACACCACACAGTAAAACACATAATCTCTTAAAAATGCATAAAAGTTGCAGTAATAACTATCCATATTGTTCCTATTTTCATTCATTGGTATAATTTCCATTGTATAATTTCCTGAAGTGTCATGTTCCTAGTAATTTTATTTATGTACTTAATCAGCTGAATTAAAAATACATGGTCATATGAAATGTTCAACAAGAAATTTATATATATTTTTTCTATTTTCATCATTGTCCTGGCAGGTTCGTCATTGTCCTGCCTTCCAATATTTTGAAATATTTTTTCCCCTAACAAAATGTTAATAATTTAGATTGCTGATATTTTTAATTTACTTAATGAACATGGTTGAAAATTATTAGGCCAAAAAAAGAAAGTTTTAAAAACCTTAGTTTGAAAAAATTTAAGAAGCCAATTTTTCCTATTTCACAAGAATGACCCATGTATCAACTACAAACAATTTTCCTTAATAAAGTTCTAGAACTAGAACCTCTTTATCAACAATGCTTTTGTCGACTTTTTCAGGATATATAAACTGATTGGCGCTTGATCCTTTTTTTTTCTCAAAAAATTCATTTCAAATTCGAAAACAGAAATTATTTTCTCAATTTTTCCAACAAAGTGATTTAATTTTCTTCCCCTGGAAATTTCACAATTACAAAATCATTCTCATTAAAAGATACATCTTGGGTGTCTTCATTTTCATCAGAAAATTCATAAAGTTATTCTGCTTCTGTTGAATCGTGAACATTGTAATTGCTATCACTTTCCGATGAATCGTCAATACATTGAACCCCGGGAAGAAAAGTAACACAAGCAAAAAATAAAAATTTGGATGCTATGTCATTGAAAAATAATGTACGAGTTGTCCCAGCGTGTTATATTGCTATTCTATAGAATAAAATAGAAGTTATCACCATAAATACTTACCTAAAATTTAAAAGAAGCTTTCACTATTTGAATATAAGTTTTATAGTATCCTTTAACCTTTAAGTTGATAGTCCTCAATTTCTGCAATTTTGAGTTGTCACTTTTCTTGTCAGGGTGCGATATTCTCCCCTTGGTAGCAACTGCTTTTGGTGGCTTATGCACAGTGGTAAAACCACTTTCATGAATGTTCCATATTTTTTGTGGGTCTAGCTTTTCTTTAGTATATATCAGTTCCAGATTTTCAAAAACATATTAATGTTGTGTTTGTTGAAACTAATGGAACAAATAAGGCTGGTTGCCTCTGGTGTTCAAAGAGACAATGACTTATTACAATTCATAACTCTTTGTACCATTCATAACCCGCACATCTTTCTTTTTTCCATGATTCAGGGATATTTTTTTCCCTTTTTTACAGCATACTGGAATGCTAACTTCTTTACATGCATAGGAGTAAGTCTGTGATGTAATTTACTTGATGTTTTCAAATATATGCATAAACATCTTCTTTAACAGAACGTTTTAATGTCATTATTACATTAATGCTAAATGTTCTTGCCCCTTTATACTGCCACCATCTAATACAACCTTTACTGCTGCCTGCATATCTTCCACATTGATATTTTACTGGGCTTAACACCATCTTTATGTTTATAAAATCAGGGCATGACTTCACCAACAAAAAGTAAACAAAGAAAAAAATGTGTGTGTGTGTGACATTGGGGATACTTGATCCCGGAATCATCTCTCCCCATATGATGGGGATCATGTGTCCCCAGTGCACATGCACCATGAAAATATTGTTGTAAAAAAAAAAACTGTATTACACATAAATAGTATTATTTATAAGGTAAGAAAAGGCAGTATGAAATATCATTACATATAACTACTTTAATTATAATTAGTTAAAAATAAAAAACTTAAACCACTAACAATAAAAAAAGTTCAAATTCAGGAAATCAAACAATCTCTTCTTATAATAAAAATAAACATGGCTGAAAGAACTTTTGTTGCTGGATTTATTGACTAAGAATAACTGTACCAGTGTTACAAGTTTACAAGACTTAACTCTTTATTATTGTTGTTTTAAATACTAGGGATCAAGTCTCCTTAGAGATCAAGTGTCCCCAGTCTCCCCTACTGAGAATTTTTTTTTTTGTAAAACAGATATATATGCATACACCTTTAACAGTAATATGTTACCTTTCACATCAGTAAATAACTTCAAAACTTATTGATTCTTCATCCATTAAACTCAAAGGAAACATATATATAAAGCATTTGTTACCAAGAACTATTAAATGATATAATATATTTTAGACAACACAACAAAAATGAAAAAGTTTAATTCGATACAAGATTTTGTTTCAGTGTAATACATTCATAAAATTTGAAAGGAAATCAATACATTTTAACAAAATTGAAACAAAAGTAATTTGCATATGCACCAATGATCTTAGTTTTGTGCAAAGATCAGACAATGATGGAATTGCATTCAGCTCGATAATTACCAGTTCAGGTTGACAAATAACTAAGATGTATGCATAAATATTTCATAAGAAATTCGTAAATAAAGTGGTTTAAAAGTTCAAAATGGCCACATTGTCCATTCTACAACTTTCTGCATACATTATCAGTTTGAAACAAGAGTATACATTCCATGGCGTTCTCCATATAAGGTAAAAACGGGACAAAAAAATTATTCCATCACACCATAACAAGTGCAATTATAATTACCTTTCACCGATAAAAGTATAACTACGATACCGTATTTAGAAATAAAATTACAAGCAACGTATAATTTCTAAAATCCAGCTTATTTTAGAAAATAACGTTTATTAAGAACCCAAATAAATTATTTAAGAAAAACAACTCGAGGATCAGCTAAGTGAAGTCTTGCCTTCAAAACGAGCCCGTTGTGAGCAACTAAAACATAAAATAATGATGACTAAGTGAAAAATATTAAACAAACCACAGCAAACAATATGTTCAATTTTATTCTGATACAAACACACGTATATCATGCGATACGCAATTTTTTAGTGGTAATTTTCCTTGTCAAAAAACAAAACAAATTAAAGACCATGAACACAGGGGAAAAAATGCTTGTACAAGTATTATTACCTCATCACCGGCACCTTCAACGGTTCTCTTTCGTATTTCAGCCATATCAGCGAATTTCTGGAGTTAATACTCCTAAACTGGCGAATATTCTGCTAAGGATTAATGACTGCAAGGAATATTATCTTAATCACATCAACAAACTACCACAAAGCAAAACAACAGTGAGTGTTGCCAGTTACATAACAGGAAAGTCGAGAAACTAATTACACGTTCGTTGTCATTTTCAATTCAAACTTAATATTCGTATTCAAATTTCAGTTTTTTAGATCGAATTTCCTTGCAAATAAATTTTAGTATTCAAGCGTACACAAATTGTTTAGTCTTCTTTTCCAATATAGAACATTATTGAACTGTGTAAGGTAATGATAATGAAACCGAAACTGAGAGTGAGCTTGCGATTGGCTGAATAAGTTGTTCTTCACAATTTTGAATACACAGAGTTTGAATAGACCCCTAGTTTGTAGCAACTCAAGTTGTCTGTAAGAACTTGATGTTCCAATCTACAATTTAACTGCGTATTCTCGTTTCTCAGCAACTTGCAATCAATGGTATGTTTTCTCGTTTCTCAGAAACTTGCAATCAATGGTATATTTTCGTTGTGCATCATTCAAAAAAGTATCCACGATACTCTTGTTATTCACGTCCAGTAACTTTGGTATTTGGTAATTTTAGTTAACGTCGTACTAGAGCAACACAACGGGCTATTGACGACGGTCCGGGATCAGTCCCTTAAGGGAAAGATTCGAGGACAACACTTCGTAATTTTGAACCACGGTCAGATGACGAAGCAACACCTGAGCTGGCACCCCACTCTCCAAACTTCCACGCCAACCCAACGTGACCAGCAACTTTGGACCGACCAACCAGCAACTTTGGACCGACCAACCAGCCTGGTGGTTGCGATGTTAGTCTCTATATCGGAAGGGTCATGGTTCGAATCAGGGTCAGTACACAGTAGGGATGTCAACTCTCAGAAAATAACCGGTTTTCGGTAAAGCGGTTTTTTTTCGTCCGTTTACAACTGCCCCGGTTTAACGGATTGAAAAAACAACCGGTTTTTTTAAATGACCGGGAAAAAAAACTTCAAGCTGTTTCTAGTTAGTTGAAAATTAAAAATGCTAAATGTCGTTAACTATTTTTATTTATCACATCACAACTGTTACAAAAATTCACATTAGTTTTAAAATAAACTAAAACTTAAATGTTTCGAAATGAATGTGCACAAACTAATAAAATAATTAAAACATTACTTACCTTGTTAACATATTGTTTTGTCTATTCAACCCAATATTTTTTATTTACTCTGCTCATAAATACACACTTAGTTATATGCTGGTTAGTTAATCCACTTCTGTCATCCGAAACCACAGAATTCAGAGCAGATACTAACCTTTCAGATTGCATTGAACTTCCAACAACTGTAAAATACTTAAAAGCTAGCAATGCTAATACAGGCGAACATGTCTTTCTTTGACCCCAAAATTCAAGTGGACTACTATCCCTTAACAACAGAGGCTGCTGCAAATATAGTTTGAGCTCATTGGGAAGTATGAATCTGCACCCTGCGATTTTGGAAAAATGGATTTTGTCAAATTTTTGCCATGTGTTGCCCAAAGAAGTCTTGGGTTTGTTGAATTGGGACTCTCTGGTATTGCTGAAGGAGGCGAATTTTTTCCTAATTGATTCAGGCAGTGCGTTAACTCTTTGCTGACTTGGGAAACTGCTTGACTAACAACTGTAGAAGACATATAAAGTTTTTTAAATCTGGGGTCAGAAAGAGGCGCTTTGCACAGAAGAGGGTTGGATAAAAGAAGTTTTGAACTAGAGGTAAAATTTTGCGACAACTTTGCTAGTAACATTTTAGAAATATCATGAATAAGGGTAATTTTTGCCAGTGATGCATTAATACATGAAATAAGAGGGACAACTAGATTACCAATTAAATATTATCTCCCAGAAATTTCTCTAGTGGCTTCCTTAAACGGCCCTAATATGCTTACTACTTCCACTATAGTAGTTCAATTTCTTACCCAGAGAGCACTCGTTAAGCTCTTTTAAGGTTGGGATTTGCCAACACACGTGCGACGTTTGAAGATAAATAGATAAATCTTTTCAACATGGCATAGGTGCTATTCTACCTTGTTGGGATGGATTGAACAAAAATAATAATATTTCCTTCTCTTAGTTGTTCGCTCCTCAGACTATTCATAAACAAGTTACTGTGCCCAACAAACTTTATTATTTGCTTTACTTCCCTAATGAGCTCTTTTAACTTCGAATTAGCCTATCCTCTAATCCTTCCATTTTACTAAATTTAGCACATGGCAAGACAATGTATATTCACCATTCAATCCTTCACCAAATAATTTTTTACTCCTGAAATCATGTTAGTTCCTCCATTAGTACATGCAGACACTATTTTAGATTTCGGTATTTTAAAAGAGTCCAAGAGATCCCCGATTTCCGATGAGATGTACTCTCCAGTATGGGACGACGAGAGTTTTTGAATACCGAGCATTAATGTCTCTAAGAGGTAATCATCAGGGCCTGTAATAATAGTAATAAAATTACTAATGCAAATATATTTTCTATCAAAATAATCGAAGTAAGAGTTACTGCAATCCTTACAGATAAAGTGAGTCGTCACAACTAAAAAGGTCCAACTGGTATTGACTAGAGTGCCTATATAATAAGAGTGGTGACATACGGGAAACACTTTCTGATTGGGTTAGAGACCTTTTCTACCGCCCGAGGCGGTCTTTTCCTAGCTCCCGTAGACTTAACATGGGAACTTTTTGTGTGTTCGAGAAAAACGTGTGTATATTAAATTAAAAAGAAAATATAGCTTATTCATGTTCCATTTCGTGTTCTAGAATGTTTATTTATTATTATTTTAGTGTTTTGTCAGTATAAATTTGAAGACTTTTTAAGTAAATAGCTGTTTTTTGAACAACATGGTATTTCCCGCAATCTAATTTAGCGCGTGTGTAATCCATCTCATCAATTACGCATGTAATTGAGCGTTTATATGATTCATTTAAAGCGAATGTATATGTATTATAACAATCATATGCTTTTTGTTCTCCTTGAAATGATATATTAATTCGCCCAGCAACATTCTTTGAAACGATTCTGGTAGAAAAATGGCTGCCGCGCATGCGCATTGGGCCAAAATTGGTCCCTTGTCGCCACTCTTATTATATAGGCACTCTAGTATTGACTACTGTGCAGATATCAGCAGTAAGGGGAAAATGTTAGACATCTACCAATTTCTTTACTTATGAGTAAATTGATGGTAGCACTATACCGTGAGGACATTATGTCACCTGTAAGCATATAACTATTTAACTTATTTTGGTCTTAGAGAGAGGGACTTGAATATTTCGATTGTTAATAAAGATCTCTTGTTATTTCTGGAAGATGGTTTGTATAAAGGTGCAATCGTTTTAGTGTTAATGCAGGAAATCCTCCTTTTCCACAATAGAGTGAGGGGCGTTGTCTTTACATACCATGTAAATTAATGCATTTGTAATTTGTTTCCACCGCTTACAACAATAAATATATTTAGGTACAGATGATAACTTTTTTGTGGAAAACAAGATTTAGTTTTAAGTAAATGCGAAATATTTATGTAATCGTGAAAAACCAAGTTACTCTCAGGCGATATTGATCGTATTAAAGGTGATGGGCAATGTTGAGGATTCCCCGGAGTTTTGCTGACTCTGAGCATAAATACAAAACTCATAAAATTTTCTCACAACACCCTAAAAGAAATTCGCGTTTACTGATTTTTTAAAATTGTGATGATACCATAATTAATTATATTACTATACTATACTGAAGTATGCCGCCCAGCCAGTATGGTGGTTATGATCCTCGGTTGTCACCGAGTGGGCCCGGGTTCGAATCCCGGATAAGGCATGGATGTAAAACCTGGGAAAGAAGTCGGACTTTCGCCTGGAATGGATTCCCGTCTTGAAAGGAAAGCAGCGCACACCTTCTGTTCTTTGCTGGGATCATCGTCTGTTATAATAAAAAATATATTCTTCTTCTGTATTGTCTTGAATGTTTCTGTTCACCACTTGCTTTCATATGCATCCCAGAAGAACATACGACAACAACAACAACTGAAGTATAAAATTATACATGATTACATTTTAGACCGTTGAAAACAACTGTTATTCCAAACTTATGTTAATTCAAAACCTTTATCTATTTTTTTTCCTAAATTTATTTCAAATTTTAACATATAAATATAAAATTAATTCTAGAAAGTAGTTGCATGGGATGTTCAAAGCACACTTTTTTTTAACTTTAACCTATTTAGTTACTGTATATTGTTAGTACTTTGAGGTAAAATGGTCAAAACGGCATTGGACTGTCAAGCGATTGGCTACTTGAAGGTACTTAATCGATAGATGATTTAACTGATCCAGAAATGTATAAAATTTTTACGGAAAAAGGTCTGAAGTTTTGTGTGGGCACTCAACCCATTTACTCTCTCTTAAAGGTTAAAAGGAAAAAATATTTAAACTTACTATTTCATGTTGAAATTCGGATGTTTGTACTTGAGATGTTGCCGTAAATTCGAGGTTCCTCATCCAATTTAAATTGGCTTCGGGCAAAAATTACATTGGGATTCGTTTTTATTTAGTTTAGCAAAATATTTCCAAACATTCGACGAAGGCATAGCGGTTAGACGGTGAGATGAAAACTGTGAAGCTCAGTGTCCGTAACTAATAATTACATAAATAGAACGCTATCAGAGGAAGGGAATAAGAAAAATGACTAACTGCATAGACTGTAGCCACCTAGTCGCATGTATTTTAATGAATCATTGTGATTGCTATCTCGAATACATTTTTAGATCTTATTCGCTTACTTTATTGCTCGTTTTTCATTTTGTTGATGGATACTTGTCATTTCTGTTTGCGAGAACCAAATTTCAGACCATTTACATTCAAGCCCACTTATTAAAAACACGAGGCGAGTTGCAATAAACTTCTCCATAAATCAGATACACAACTATATAATAAAAAAGATAACCGAAAACACTTTCCCAAACATTACTTGCCACCTATTCAAAATCGGCGCCTGTAAAGGTATGTGTTAGGCATAATTTCCTGTTGAATTTTACATCCTCCTGTTGAACTTTACATCGTAATTAAACGTTGTTTGGAAAAATTTACTTTAGATCATCGCTCACCCCTTTCTTAATACCTCAACCCGCATAGACTAAACAATGCAAAGACAGAGAATGAGAACAAGTTATGTCACGGGAGTGGTTGAGAAGGGATATAAACTATGTGGATCTTGAAAAATCAGTTACGAAAAAAGAACCATTTGCATCCCATAAAAACAGGCCACGAATATAATTTTCTTGAATTTTCGGGCCCGGTTTTTTTTCTAGGTTATTAGTTTTTAAAATAACAACCACGATTATAACCGTGCCAATAAAACACCGCAAAAAAACCGTTTAACCGAAACGAAAAAACCGACTTATCGGTTTAACCGGACGATTATTGGCATCCCTAGTACACAGATGTTTGTAATCGTATGGTGTAGAGTTGGCTGGTGCAGGGCCCGATTTAGAAAATTTGGTATAGTAAGCACAACACGCAAGAAGGCCCCCCCCCATGTTATTTGTTCATCACAAAAACTAATTTTTTACAATAATTGGTACTTACGTATTTGTGACTGTTGACCGTTTCACAGATGTCAGCAAAAAGTTTGAGAAAATCGTGATATCACTTATAACTCTTGGCAAAACAAAATAAAGCAGATGAAAATTAAAAACATAATCTCTCTATATTAAAAAAAAGTTACCGCCGCCGCCGCCGAAGAATTGAAATTTTTGTTGTTTAGCTCCATTCTTAGACGGTTTCCCGAGAAAGTACTGATCGGAAAAATATGAAATTAACATGCTTTGTTGTTCATCGTATTCCCTGGATAATTATTAAGATTTTTTTCCGATGCGGCTATTAGTTTAGGTTTTATTAAGTGTTAAAGTTGAAGAAGTGAAATTTCTTCCGCGAGTGAGCAAAACACATTCAAAATTTCAGTCTTTAGTCGTGAGTTTTTTTTTAAGAGTACCTCTCAACGTAAATTTTTGCAGCTCGTCGAGTTTTTTTTGAAATTTA
The DNA here is from genome assembly GCA_947359465.1 of Metellina segmentata. Lineage (NCBI taxonomy): Eukaryota > Metazoa > Arthropoda > Arachnida > Araneae > Tetragnathidae > Metellina > Metellina segmentata. The sequence goes on from OX375875.1 coordinate 8,134,345, forward strand.
AATTTGGTTCTTGATAATATTTTTTTGAAATTCGGGAAAAATCGGGACATTTTTGTTACTTTTTTTTTAAAACTGCCGTATCTATATCTAATTACTATTAGTTTTTAATTTTTAAAATATCGCTGTATACCTCAGAATATACTCTTTCTTACGGTACTATTATTTTTGAAATCGGTTAATAATTAAATTGGATGCGATCAAATGTTCGTGATACAAAATTCGGAATCTTCGGATATTTTCGCTACTTTTTGTTAAAACCATTATGTCTACGGCAAAAACCATTATTTTTTAAATTTGAGAACATCACTGAATACACTACATTACACTCTTTCTTATGGTACAATTATTTTTCAAATTGGTTAATAAACAAAATCGATGCAATTAAAAGTAGGTCATACAATTTTCGGAACTTTCAGATCGTAACTTCCGATACAAAACTAAAATGGTCATATCTATATAGTATTACTGTTAGTTTTTAATTTTAAAAATATTGCAGTATACCTCACAATGTACTCTTTCTTACGGTACAATTATTTTTAAAATTGGTTCATAAATAAATTCGATGCAATCAAAAGTTGGTAACACAAATTTCGTATTTTTCAGTTCGCATAGCTGGTTCCGCAAACAGCAGTGGGTTGCATTTTCTACTATCGGGTTTGCCAGATATCAAATTTATCGTAGCAACAATTGCCATAAAAACGATTTCTTTTTATTTGGCGAGGGAAAGGGCTCGCTTTTTTCCCTCTGTTCTCAAGACAGTTTACCGACAAAGTACAATCGTAAAGTTTTGATATTAACACTGTTTACTTAAAATTGTACAGGGAACAAGATACAGAAGATTTTTTACTGAGGCGGCTATTAGTTTAGGGTGCATAAAGTGTTAAAGCAAAAAAAAAGTGAAATCAATTGCGAAAGAAGTATTGGTTTGAGAAAGCAAACCAAACGGGATTGCGTAGCAATCCCCGGGGTCGGCGAGCGTAAGCGAGCAGGGCGCGAAGCCCTCGCTGTGACGTCATGTACCGGAAAGTGAAATCAGCATAATACGAATTATTCAGATAGTTTCACTCTGTGAAAGGAATGTTGGTTTGCGAAGCAAACCAAATGACATCTGTGAAAGGAGTGTTGGTTTGCGAAGCAAACCAAATGGGATTGCGCAGCAATCCCCGGGGGTTGGCGAGCGTAAGCGAGCAGGGGGAGGAGCCCCCTAGTAGTTAGAAAATAAATGTAATTACAAGAATGTGATAGTGGGGGAAACGGTCGACGGACATTTACGTAAATACCCAATAATTTATGTAACTACTTAAAAATTTTTAAAAATGTTTAGATACTTTTGAAACTTAGGGGGCCCTCTAAATTATGGGGGCCCTAGGCCCGTGCCTCACGGGCTTAATGGTAAATCAGGGCCTGGGCTGGTGCACCTTAAAGTCCTCACGATGGGTTGGTGTTGAAGTTTGGAGGGTGGTGTGCCAACTCAGGTGTTGTCTCGTCATCTGACCGTGGTTCAAACTTACGTGGTGCTGTCCTCGGACCTTTACTTAAGGCAGTGGTCGACAAACTCATCAGTCCAAAAGAGCCAAAGATCAGCAGTACTACGATTAAGATTTATTCTGAGAGCCAAAATTTCTTTTCAAGAACAATGTTTTTAGGAGTCGGCATAAACTAGCTAGTAATATTTTAAAAAAAAACCAGATATCATAACAATAATAATCTTATTTATTGACAAAAAAGTAACATTTTTTTACATTTGAATAAAAATGTGACAAAACACGCATTTAATGTGAACAATGACCTTGCATTTCCTTGGAAAGCTTGGATAGTCAGGTTTGTATGTCGTTGTTTTGAATTTCAAGCAGGATTCCGGGTTCTCGTTAATTAGACGATTTCTCAATTTACTTTTGATAAGATTCATGATTAAAAAGATTGTTTGCATGAATATGTTTAGCCAAAGAGTGAAAGAACAGCAAATGCTAGTTTTTTTTACAGATCATGAGTCAGGAACAGTAGGTATTCTAGGTGTTGAAAATTATCATGTCTTCCTTCTCCAGATCTTTCAAAGCAGACCACCTTTTCTGTGAACTAAGATCACATTTATTTTTCTCAAATTTTTCCACGTCAGCATTAAGTCGTTCAAATTTGGAGCTCCATAATTCTTTGTTTTTTAACTCCAGTAATTGCATTTCAAAAGCGCCAATGTCAATATTTCAGGGAGAATAATTCAATTCTGTTACGTCAGCACTGAGAAGTATTTCTAACAAAGGCTAACGTCGCTGTGCTATTTCTGAATTCCTGAAACCTTCGTAGAGAAGTTTCTCTCATATTTAAAATTGTTGTTCTGAAATAGTAATCGATTCGTGTAGAGCCGCAATCACGTGGCTAAAGAGCCGCGGTTTGCCGACCACTGCTTTAGAGGATTGATCCCGGACCGTCGTCAATAGCCCGTTGTATGGCTCTAGTACGACGTTAATTAAAAAAATACCAAATTACCAGGAACTTTGGAATCGGGGAGGGATAAAAGGAGCTCAACAGGGGTATTTTTAGTGAAGCCAGAATGCCGTTCTGGCACTGCTTTTTTTAAATGAGAAACAAATAATAAAAATTTGTAAAATACCGCTTCGTTCTGTCCCTGAAAACATCCACCCTCAACAATCCTACCCAGGTCAGAGCGTTTCCGCACACTGATTAATTTACGATTACCCCACTGGAACTCAAGGCCCCCTCCCTCCAGTATTTGTGTCAGAGGGATTAGCCCTCTTTTTAACTCTCACAAGCCTGAGGAAAATAGAAAATGTTCAATTTTACAAAAGAAATAGAAATAGTTAAAACATTAAGAAACATCTTTTGGATGTTATTGTAGCCCTTTAACATAGAAGGAGGGGGAAGAGGGCTTTAGAGCTAATTGGCATCTCAACTCCATGAAATTATTCAAGCCACCCAAAAGGGACTTGGAAGCGGGAGGGAGGTCAGAGGGGGGTTCAAGAAAAATCTGACGTTTTTACGATTAGTGGATACGTTTACATGGACGAGGACTCATACTTGGCGTGAGAGCGGTTAATTGTGGCCTTAGGTTGATTTTAATCAGATTTAACCAGCCCCTTATTAACACTCTAAAACAAGTCACATTTTGATGTTATCATAAACTGATAAAATTGTCTCAAGCAAAGCAATAGGATAGTAAATGAGAAGCGGTGGGGATACAGGAAAGTTCAAGTGATTGTTTCGAATAGTTCATCTTCATAGTTCTTCATGTGTATAAACATCTCATAGTTTTTCATTTTTTATTAACAAACATTGAAAGGCTTTTATTTCTTATTTAATTTTCCCAATGATTACAAAATTAAAAATTTTAAAGTTTTTTTTCAATGTGTCTGAAATTAAATACGTTTAAATATTAAAAAAAAATAATAATAATAATAATAAAATAAAAAAATAATAAATAAATAAATATATATAAATATATATGGTTGTAGGAATACTAGACAACGGTAGTTGTCTACTAGTCTGGAAAGAACTCATTATAAGAGCAACGAGACTGGTAGGAGTCAGTTGCATTGTAGTAGGAATGCAAGGCAAGACTATAGATAAGAAGATAAATATAACTCAACTGTACATAATAATTGTGGATATTTATTCATTAAATGTCAATGTGCTGTAAGATTCGAAGTCTTTAATATAGACCTTACCAAACAGAACAACACGAATCTTATATATATATATTTGTTTCGCAATTTCAGGCGATGTGTATTGTATTTAATTTTTAATTAAAAAAAATCAAGTTATCTTCAATCCGAAACTTAGTGCTTTGCTCTAACCAAAATAAACTTCTGTGAGGAGGCTGAGGTTGCCCAGTTGAAAGAGCAACGGATTACCAACCGAAGGGTTGTGAGTTCGAAACTCGGTCCAGCCAAAGATCGTCGTGTACATGGGGCTGGTCACGTTAAATTTGTCTAGGCCTCAAATACTCTTCTCATTGGCGGAGTAATTTGGAGAGTGGGGTGCCAGATCAGGTGTTGTTCTCTTCATTTGACCGTGGTTCGAAATTACGAGGCATTGTCCGGGATCAATTCCTTCGGGACAGATCCCGGACCGTTGTCAATAGCCCGTTGTTTTGATCACAATGCAACGTTAATTTTAAATACATACATACCAGGACGATCGCCAATAGCCCGTTGTGTTGCCTTGGTGCGACGTTGCCACAAAAACTGTGTATTACAAGTTTAAAAACACCTATTTTAAATAGACTTTAAGCTGAAGGATTTTTTTTTTTCAATTTGGAATTTTTATTCTGGCTTATTTGTTTCCCTAAATTCTTCTTTATTCCAACCTAATTCTTGTTTACTTCTTCATTTCCTATAGAAAGTATTGAAATTTTCCTTAATATATATATATATATATATATATATATATATATATTAAGATTTTTTAATTGAGAAAGCAAATTTTTTTTCAGTTTGAAAAAAAAAACATAAATTTTTTTTTCAAAAGCATATAAATTCTCCAGTGACTAGTAACCCACACTATAAAGCATTTTCCACTCAAACAAAATTTCTGTCTGATTCAGCTTTATGGAGCCAGGTTTATTGACGGTATGGGGAAAGTTACGAGTGTTTACAGCAGGAAAGTCCTTTGTAAACCTGAAACAATTTCTTTCGATATTAACTTCAGACAATGCTTTTGTATCTTAACTAGCCGTTTAGATATTGGTACAGTTTTCCTTAATTTGGACAGACATTATTATTTTCCCATACGCACTAGGAAGTTTTTTAAAACTTCAGGCAGAAAATTATCTGACTGGCATGTGGCGTTTTCCCTCTGAACAGCTACGAAATTTCCTCATCTTTAAATATAGTAAGCAAGCTTTTTAAGTCAGCAATTCTTTTCCATTTCCATTTCACTTTGCTGTTACAAACGTTTTACTTGAAACAAAGTTTCAGTTTTTTGTTTTTAAATAATATCTGCACGAAGCGTATTTTCTTCTTGCAGAATATATAGGAAAGAACATTCTGAGGAGTTCTCACTCTATCTTAAATGAATTAAGTCTGATTTCTGCAATTTTAAGACTAGAAATCTTTGTAATAATTTTGACTAATATTTTTGTATTACATATCCGTTGAAAGTGATTTTATTATATTAGTAAATGGCAACGCCCTACTAACTTTACCATTTGTTTAAATGTGCTTGATTTGAAGCTATGATGCTATGAAAGGTACAGCTTCAGTCTACGTTTGTAGCGGTGGCAACGGCCTTGGCGCTTTTTTTTTTGTCGCACTTCAAGTGGCGAGTTATGGCTTATTAAGGCAACCCATCTGTATTGCGGTTTTTATTGCAACCTCGTCAAGCGGAAAGTTTAAGTTTTTATTTTACAAATACAAATACAAATACAAATATTGACGACCAGCTACAGGCTCAAGCCCAACAAGGCTGGTCCTTTGTTTATGAATTCTCCAATTCCCACTGACTATCCAATTGTGTCTTAAATTCATACACTCCCTTTGAATTAACTATATTTTCTGGCAACGCGTTCCAACTGTCTATTACCCTATTAAAGTAGTAGTTTTTCCTTAAATCCCGATTAAAATGTGTCTTATTCAATTTATACCCATGACCCCTTGTTCTGTTATCCCTATTGCAATTTAAGCCCTCTGTGTCCCCTTGTTTTACAAACTTGAAAAGCCGAATCAAATCCCCCCTCCTTCTTCTTCTTTTCAGTGTATACATGTTTAGCTTACTTAAACGTTCATTATAGTCGAAATTTGCTAGCCCCTTTATTATTTTTGTAGCTCTGTGCTGAACCCTTTCAATTGATTCTATGTCCTTTCTCATATATGGAGCCCAGAATTGTACAGCATATTCTAGATGTGGTCTTACTAAACCCTTATATAACGGCAAGATTATATTCTTATCCCTTGAAGTTACAGTCTTTTTAATATACCCCAATAACCTATTACCCTTTTTACCCGCAGCTGAACATTGATAACCCATTTTAAAATCCCTGTGAATTATCACCCCAAGATCCTTGACTGTTTCTCCCTCCTTTACCTTTACTCCCTGCAGACAGTACTTGGCTCCACTGTTCCTGTAACCCATATGCAGAACTTGACATTTCCCTACATTAAATGACATACCCCATTTTACAGCCCATTCGGATATCTTATCAAAATCTCCTTGTAAATTTCCTATCTGTAACTTGGTATCCACTGTCCCCCATATTTTTAAGTCATCTGCAAATATACTGATTCTATTCTTGATCCCCTGACCTATATCATCTATGAAAATTATAAATAAAATTGGTCCCAAAACTGATCCCTGAGGCACCCCACTTATAACTTCTGTCCACTGTGAATAATTTCCTTTTACCTGCACTCTCTGCTTTCTACCCAATAACCAATTTTTTATCCATATTAATGTTTTTCATTGAATCCCCAGCCTTTCCAATTTAAACAGTAATGCCTCATGAGGTACTTTATCAAAAGCCTTTTGAAAATCTATGTACATGATATCCACACTGCTCTTATTATCCAGCTCCTCAGTAATTTTTTCGTAGAACTTCAAAAGGTTTGTAGAGCAGGATCTGCCCTTCCTAAACCCATACTGATTCTCTGATAACAGTCCCCCCTCCTCCAAGTATAACATTATATGCTTTATTAACAAAGATTCAAATATTTTGCAAATTACTGATGTTAGACTTACTGGTCTATAGTTGCCCGGATCACTTTGTATTCCCTTTTTGAAAATTGGAGTTATGTTGGCCAACTTCCAATCCATTGGCACCCAACCTGTGCTATATGTTGAATTAAATATCGTGTGAATTACTTCCCCCAGTTCTTCAGCGCATTCCACTAGTACTCTCGGATAAATATCGTCTGGTCCTGGTGCTTTAGATGGCTTAATTCTTTTCAACTGATGTACTATTTCTTCCCTGTTGAATTTGCATTCTTTAATTATACCCCTTGCAAAGGCTCCATCCTTGGGATCCTTTTTTAAACTATAGTTACCATTGAAAACCCCCAGAAAAAAGTCATTTAACACGTTTGCCATTCCCACCTCGTCTTGAATTAATTCACCTCCCTTCCCCTCTAACGGGCCCAGTGTAGTGCTAAATTTATTTTTACCACTTGCATATGCAAAAAATTCTTTTGGGTTTATATTTATTTCCCTTGCTAATTTTTCCTCCAAGGACACCTTTTGCTTCCGACTAATAGTTTTAAACTCCTTTCTGGCTTTCTGATATGCCTCCTTGTCCCTGTCGTTACCAGTGCTTTTATATACCCTGTATGTTCTTTGTTTTAATTTTAAAGCTTTGTGTGTTTCCCCTGAAAACCACATAGGGAGCAATTTTCTAGATTTTCCTTTTTTCCTGAACGTTACATGTTTTTTTAACACCCTGTCTAACTTATTCTTGAATTCCTCCCATTGTTCAGAATGATGCAGTGCTAATAATCCCCCTTTGAATGTTTCCTTTAACTCTTCCCTTATGAAAATTTACCTTTCTGAAATTTGGAATTATTCTACTATTGATTGTGTATGCTGACTGAAAATTTATACTTAATCTGATACTTCTATGATCACTTTCTCCCAGTGGCTCACATATAACCAAATCCTGCACCCTATCCTCATCATTGCTAAAAATCAAATCCAATATTGCATTGTCCCTAGTATCCTCATACACCATCTGGTACAAAAAACAATCCTGTATCACTTCCAAAAATTCTGCCCCTTTCCCATTTGTAGCTAGATTGTTTGTCCAGTCAATATTTGGATAGTTATAGTCCCCCATTAAAATTAATTCTCCTTTTTGACACGCTTCGTTTATCAGATTGCACATGCCCTTTTCCTGCTCTTCACTACAAACAGGAGGTCTATATATATTACCCAGAATTAGTCCTTTGCCTTTGTCTATATTCAGTTTCACCCAGACTGATTCTATACCCTCAGTTTTACTATTTAACTTTATTTCCGTACAGTTTAAGAATTCTCTCACATAAATCAAAACCCCACCCCCTTTCCTATTCTTCTGTCCTCCCTAAACATTGTGAATCCACTTAATTCTAAAATTTGTGCATCTTCACTGCTTGCCCACTTTCAGTAATCCCAATGATATCTATATCCTCTGCTTGTGCAATTCCCTTGAGCTCATCCATTTTATTTCTCACACTGCAAGCATTGCAATAAAATACTTTTAGCTTATTTTTCACCCTTATATTGCACTTTCCCCTTGTATTATTTGTCTTGGTATTGTTTTTCTCCCTTACATTGCACTTTCCCTTTGTATTGTTTGTCTCCTGCAATTTAGACCCTGTTAGTTTTCCTAAGCAATTACTGTGTACTGTCAACCCTCTATGTCCTTCCCATCCCTGCTTGTATACTAGTTTTTTGACTCCAGAATATTCAAAACCCGCTTGCCAACCTCCCTATTACCTATCAAGCTTAAATGCAAATTGTCCCTGCTTATCCAATCCCTCCTACACTCCTTCCAAACATCTAAAAATCTAACCTCCTCCCTCTCACACAAATCCCTTAACAACCCGTTCATCTTATTGGCCCTTTGATTTAACCACCCATTGCTTAACCCATACCTAGGTAGTAATCCTATTACTGTTACTTTTGCCCCATGAGACTTAATGCCTCTTAAAAGTGTTTCTGCTTCCCTCTTAAACTCAACATTAGTAGTCCTCTCTACGTCATTTGTTCCCACCCACACTACTGCCTTTTCCTCCCCTTTAACCACACCTGCCTTAACTGCCTCAACTAAATGTTTTACCCTGGCACCTGGCAAGCAACACCTTGCAAAATTGCGCTTTTTACGCCCTACCATTTCTCCCAAAACCCTAACCATTGAATCAGCAACCACTACCCCTCTAGTTACCTTATCCCCCTGATCAACATGCCCCAAGTTTACACATTGGACACCCTTTTCCACTCCCTCTGCAGCCCTCACCTTCAAAGCCTCCAGCTCCTTCCTCAAATCACCCACCTCTAAACAACTCTTGCATGTAAATTCAACCTTCTCTGACATTTTAACCCCGCTCACACACCCCTTTCCTGCCTCAACCATATTCCCACACGTCACATTCCACATAGAACTCCCCACTGGCTCCCTCTGTCCTCATCTCCTTGAACATTCTAACTATACCCATGCTTATGCAAAGTAACACTCAATGCACACTCAACAATGACAAAGTAACACTCAATTTTGAATGTTCTACAAAGTTCTTTCAGAAAATTCGACAAACTGCCGTTTCATTTCATTGGTTCATTTGAAATAATTCTTTCCTTTGCGACTTCAGAAATGCCCCTAAAAAGCCGTTGCCACCGCTATAAACGTACACTATAAAATGCTGTTAAAAATACTGGAAGAGCTCTCTCTGCTCTAATGAAATTCTTCTGCCGTCTGATAACAGAACGTAATGAGAAATCTGGAAGATACAAATCTCAGGGGAGTAAAGAGAATGTTAGTGTTAGAAAATATTTTAAGATGTTAAAATATACCGAATCACCTTTCACGTAAATGGGATGCAATTGAAATGGACGTTCAGAAGTTAATTTTGGTAACATGATTAATATACAATTTTTTTTTGATACGCACTGGAATGGTAAATGGTAATTTTAATTTTCGTCGCACTAGAGCACACAACGGTCCGAGTGACGACGGTCCGGGATCAATCCCTAAGGGAACGATCCGAGGACAACATTTCGTAATTTTGAACCACGGTCAGATGACGAAGCAACACCTGAGCTGGTACCCCACTCTTCAAACTTCCACACCAACCCAACGTGAGGACTTCCGGCCACGACAGATTTAAGGTGCAACAGCCGCCTTTACATCATACGCTTACAAACATCCATGCCCTGACCCGGATTCGTACCATGAACCTTCCGATCTAGAAGCTAACATCTTAACCACGATACCCGTTGGTCGGCTGGAATGGAAATAAGAATCAATCCCAGTAAGAAGTACACGAAATGTTGTTTGATTTTCTTTTTCCATTTGGAGGTATTTAATGCGTACATCAATGCTTGTATGGATTATAAAAAGACATAAATAGATAATAAATAAACTGATAATTTATAAACATATTTAAATAAGGTATAACACAAGTGAGTAACTATAATGCAAACAATTGAATAAGTAGAAATTTAGGTAAGATGTCTTTTAGATTTTAATAATTTTCTTCCGTAATTTTAGAATGCGATTCCAGTTGAAGTGTTGACCTCGTCATCTGACCCTGGTTCAAAATTACGAAGTATTGTACTCAGAATTTTCCTCTCGCACCATCGCCAATAGCCCTCTCCAGTGTGACTTTAATTCAACTACCTACCTACCTTCCAGAATTTTCATAATAACGATATTTTTCAAGGATTTAATTTGAATTTAGGTACTTTTTTAAAATTCTATAATCAGATAATCTTTATACTCTCACACATTCATTAACCATCATCAAATTATAACTTCCGTGATAATTTAATGATACCCACATCCAATTTAAATTGTCATATCAACAATTCCTCTAGGAGCAATATCGTAGTGTAACATCTATAACTGAGGATGTCGGGATCGCAAGGATAAACAAATGCTATGTTTACCCTAAACCCTTTTAAGTCAGCTCCATACGCTGTAGTTACTTTTCCGGAAAGAAGTCTATGACTCTTTCAAGAAATATCCGACGATTGTTCACTTAGCAATTCAATGCCTGAGTAGCCAAAAGTATTTTGAGAACACGGAGAGAACAATAGCTACGAGACAACATGCATCGCAGCTCTGGTTGCTCAAGGAGAAGAAAGTTCCGTTAAAATGTAATTCTTCTGAATTCAATATAATTTAAAAATTTTTTTACTGTTGATTTCATGCATAACTTGTAGATGTACGGAATCTTGAATAAAAAATATGTAATTTCGTACATAATTTATACCTTCTATTTCTAATTAAGAGCGATTCATCAGAGGTTACTGCATTTGTTAAGAAAAGGCAGATTTATTTACAAAAATCTATTGTTTAAATGCAACTACGCTGAAATAAATAACAATCTTAAAGCTCAAATTTTATTCACAAGCTTTAATGCTTAGTTATACTTTTATTTCGTTATTCTTATCAAACTTGCAACTACAAACTTAAGCCTTCTGGTGATAGTCTCGACAGGGCATCTGTTAGCGCCTCATTCCGAATTGTAAAATAATTGTATTTAATTCATGCTCTTTTCTGTAATCGCACACAATATTTCATGTTCTTAATCGTATCAGAATTCATGCATTGCCATCTATCGATGTTCATTGACTAGAAAAAGTAGCAACTAACAAGAATACAAGAACAACTGTTCTTGTAACCTATCGCACTCGCAGAATGGATGTTGTCTGTGTAGTATCTCACATGTCTCTATTCAATAAAGTTGTGTTTGTAACTACATCGCATTTTCTTTTCTCAAAATTTTAGCGAATAGTATTTATCATCAGCATCCCTCGACGTAATAGCAAAACTGACCAGTTTTTGATAGACGAGACATCTCGTCATTGGAAGAAAACTTGCCTGATCTCGTCATCATTAAAATATGACCAACATCTTGATGACCAGATACCCTAGCAATAGTAAACTTTTTAAGATCTCGATGGACGAGATAATTCGTCGGAACCCCTTGTAGGGTTAAAACGACATGATAGTGCCACCAAGTTCCATTTAGACCTTGTAGGTAGTTGAATTTTTGTCACAGAAGAGAAACACAATGGTCTATTGGCGTTGGTACGGGATCAATCACGAATGCAAAGGTCCGTGGACAACAAATAATTCGAATTAGGGTTAGATTATTTAAAATTATAAATAAAATAACTGACCAGCTCTAATTGTTCTGCATGCTGTCTTGACTAGCTAGAAATTCTTCGTGGACTTCTTAAAATAAACAATGTTTTAAAATTAAAAATCTCAGATGCTATGCAATTATTTTTTGGGTATCATCATCATCACTATATAATTCTTTATCGTCATCTTTGATCCTAGGAAAGAGCCGACCAACCGGTATAGTGGTTAAGGTGTTAGCCTCTAGATCGGAAGGTCCCCGGTTCGAATCCGGGTTCGGGCATGGATGTTTGTAAGCGTATACCAGCTTAGGTGTTGCTTCGTCATCTGAACATGGTTCAAAATTACGATGTAATTGTTAGGGGCAATGATGGCCCTCCCACTGGGTACTCCTTCACAAGTGGTCAATGACTTCGGTCAAAATGTGCCCGCCATTAGGAAAAAAAAAGATCATAGGAAAGAGTAAAATCCATTTGTGCTTAACATAATCTAAAGCTATTGACTCAATAGAAATTATTGATGTTTCAGATTGTTAAGTTAAATACAGATTCTCGCCCTATCGCGTGAAGATATCTCAGATGAGCAAACAAATGCAGAAGAAAATAATATGTTGTCTAGAATATCGTGAAGACTGTCTTACTCTCTGTTTTGTGGATTATTCATATTATATCTGTATCGCGTAGTTTAACATAAGTACCCCGAGGAGTGACTGTAATTCCAGACAATTTACATCCGATTCAAGTGTTTCGTGTGATTGAGTATGGATTATACACACCTGAGTACTCCCTTGAGTATCGACGATGTCGTGAAACATGACAAAATATCTATACAATAAATCAAAGTTGGTGTCTGTCTGCCTATTATCAATACAAACACCGTTTGATCTGCATGTAGTAATAAAAATGTGTGATTAGTTGTGATTCAAAAATAATAATAATTTGATTAAAATCATGATTTTATTCGTTGATTTAAATCAAGTGATTTTATTCGTTATTGATTTAAATCTAAGTGATTTAAATCTTGACACCCTGATAATGAGTACATCGAAGATATATTTATTTACATTTCAATAACTAGAAAACCTCATCAGATATCAAATTTCGTATTTTCCTTCAATTTCACACAAAAGGCTCAAAAGAGAAACATATTTTAAAACAAATTATTCATCTAACTTAATTTCATTTTGATTTTTAATGCTCTGATTAAATTTAACACTTAGTCTCAGTTTAAAGTAGATAGTTATTTTGGAAAGAAAATAGTTTTAATGTTGACTTATCTGAGTATTCACAATCGATACAATATTTTTTAGAAATCGAGATTTACTTGTTTATTCTAATTTTGGTTATGTTCGGAGTTAAAAGTTTCCATAGTGATGTTATTTTCGTAATGTTCTCAAGTACTTACACAAATGTCTCCCGTGGGGAGAGAAAAAAACCAACGGTTCTCAAAATTGGTTAAAATAAACATAAGACGGTAGGAAAAAAAAAACGCTCGTAAAAAAATACTGAAAAGGATCAAGAAAGTGCGCGAAAAGTAAACACGCCATCTAGTGTCCATAATAGAAAGCTGGTTTTCTCGTTCCGACGCAAGCCCCTACGCAAGACTGTAAACGACTATCCTCCGCGTATGCGTTAAAGCGGAGCCTACGCAGTTGGACATACGCAAAATCGTATACCAGCCTTATCTTGGACTACATATTAATCCCGCTCAATTTGTAGGCGTGCAGAGAGGGCTAAAAAGAGTTCGGGATTCCATAGGAATAATTTGATTGAGAATTATTACAATGGATGTACGAAATTTAGATTGTTTTGCCAGTATTGCTGGAATAAAATAAAAAAATTTTTCCAGAAAAAAGATGAAACGTGCCGGACAACTGAGACCCGGTGCACACATCCGGTTTTTCAACGTGCGGAGCCGCTGCGGCATCGAAACCCAACTATGCACACATAACCGTGAAATGACGCAAATACTCAAATTTCGCGCCATTTTCGATAAATATTCTATCGAAGAAAACGTGTTTATTTCACTTACTTGGTGTAAAAAAAGTATATTTTGAAACAAAATAGACGTTACTGGATACAACCATTTATTAATTCTTATTTATAATCCATTTATTTATGAAAACAAGGTACTTCAGACCGGAGACGCATGTGCGGCGAGCTGCTGCGCCGTGGGGAACTGCGGTACAAATTGCACGCAAGTTGGACATACGTCGCCGCAGCGGCGCCGGAGGCATGTGCGCACTGCTCCTTTGGTTCTAACGTACCTCAGACCGCACTTGCGTTGCGGCAGCGGCGCCGCACGTTGAAAAACCGGATGTATGCACCGGGCCTAAGTAGAGGAAGATATATTTATTTAAACATGGTGGGGGGGGGGGTAGCCCAGTTGGTGGAATCACGGATTATAAACCGTAAGGTTCCGAGTTCGAGACTGGTAAGTCCAACCAAAGACCGTTGTGTACACCAGATTTACGACAATAAGGAGTCATGACAATAAGGAAAACAAAAGAAATTTATTCAATTCAGAAAATACATGGATGAGTAATGAAATATGTAAGAGTATTTAGAAACATATTTTTTTCCTTGGAAACACCATTTATTCTGATCAAAATACTTCGGGGTTTCACAAAATTTTATTTGAAATAATTGCAGTATTTAAGTTTCAGTTCCGTGAGTATTGAGGAAAGTACATCAATAATTCGGCTTAAATTTTCTCAAATAACTCTACTGTCTTAAATTTATACGGTTAGTGTTCCAAATATCGCCTATTCGTGTTTGCTAGCTACTACGCGAGACATCTATGAGCTAATATATTATAGTTATCTTGCGGTCTAGGGTTTTGCCACATGTAGCGCCACCGGTAAGTTTACTATCAGTTATATCAACAACACTATTGCATCTGAAGTATTTGAGGTTGTGATTTTGTCTCCAATCCATTCAGGTAATATCCAGGTGTTTCCAAATAATAATTTCGTTTATATGACTCAAAAGTACATTCAATACTAAAGGTAGGAATGTATGCTCTACTAGCAACTCGTTTTTAATAGTAGCTCCTCATTTCGTCTGGTGGGTAGTAATAGGAACAGGGATAAACGATATTCGGAAACCAGTCTTGGAAATTCTCTTGGGAAACTCTTTGAAGTTTGACTAGTAAACTTAAACTGACATAAGTAAAGAAGGTATATGATCTCTGGAAACCAACGGAGAATAGTTCCTAGTGATAGTCATTTAGTTTCCAGCTTGATTTCCCAACCCAAGAGGCTGAGATACAGATAAATAGTTAGGGTATGCGATATTTGGAACACCTACTATAAATGGAAGGTGGCATTCATGAATATGTAGTCTTCCGGGCAAAATAGTTATTGGTTGGTTGTTATAGGGTTTTATGGCGCAAGGACCACACATATTTGGCAAAGCTATACCACGCACAAGACAGACAGAAAACAGAAAAAGATTGCTGCATGTGTGTGTATCATGGCAGGGCGACTCCCATGTTTACTAAAGACAGAAAACCCTGTGAGAAAGGAAAAGATCACCAGAGTACCTCGGGACCTTGAAGCCTGTACACACCTAAGCGAGACGTGCCCTTGAAGGCTCAAAACGAGTGTTGTCTTATAAGTATTTCTTAGCGAAACATGTTTGCGATAGAGTCTCAATATTCCTTTTTACGAGGCCGAGGTGCCGTGGAACAGTTCGTAAAAATAAAAAGTTCCTTATTTAAAGGTAATTGAAACTCGTTCTATGATACCGGGATGAAATTTTGTTAAATCTTGTGGGTTCGTTCAAACGAGCGTCGAATGTAATGTCGTCGCATACAGCCCATTTTCACTTACAAAGAAAAATGATTTAGTTGACTGTTCAAATCCATTTAGGTACCATTAGGTCTGATTTAGATTCATATTCGTGATTGCAAATGTCTAGATTAGAAATTATTTCTTTATGAAAGTATGGCTATGATCTTCTTCTTCGACATTGGAAGGTACTCTTGATCATATCTGAAGCCTTTTCCCCAATCATTATGGTTGGAATGTTGGTATTTCCCCAAACAAGCGTGGGCATGATTGAAGCATCTACCACTCTCAGACTATCGATAGTCTTCACCCTGTAAAATAGTTACACAAATTAATATTACATTTGGTAAGCATTGTTTACATGTTAACAAGAATAAAGATACATTAAAAAGGGTAAATGAATCGTACAGTTAGTCAATTGGTTCTTTCGAAAATGTTTTGTGGTGAACTTAATAACGTTACAAATATTATCTCTTAAAATATAACAGATTAGAAGTATGTGTTGCAGTGCAACGAATTTCAATCATGAAGCACTTTTTGAGACTTTTTATATTGTTTTTCCAGAACTGGTGACTGTAGACATGATAATGAAAATGCACATTTGCAAGCAAACCAGATGGTTGTCACTACAATTGTCATTTCGATGGATGATCAATCCATGAGAAACAGCCTAAACTCCACTTCAATGTATATCACTTCCAACCACTGTCTGAAACTGTTACGTCAGACATAGCTTCTACTCCAATCATACCTCTACTTTCGATTGCCGCTTCGCCTCATGTTCAAAATTGACGGCCTGTGATCACATTAGGCTGCTAAAGTCAACCAAGCAAACGGTCGCAATTATCCATTGCACGACAAGTACGAGCATTCGACATTTTAATACAACTCTCACGGTCGTATCACTCACCCGCCAGCTCTACTGGTATTGAGGCTCATCATTTAAGCTGTCATGGCGGAGGGTTATCGATCTAATCTGATGCAGGGGTCTGTCATTTAAATTGGCACGTGCACGGTCACTTATACTGGTTCTAAGGCCCGTCATTTAAACTGGTACCGTGGACCATCATCTAATTCCAAATCAGCAGAAGACGTGGTTTTTCCTCCGCAAAGTTTTAGCAGCTGTATGACACATGTTGTGGTAACAGAAATACAAACAATTATGTCTTTATCACATCTTTTATACCACGTGCTGCAAATGCATCGCGTCGTCGCAAAACAACTCTAAAGACATCACAAATACACCGTTTATGTTTCTATCTTAAGGCCACACTATAAAGACAGCAGCGTCGGGGGCAACTCCCTTCTAAATCATAGTTCATTCTCCCATCCTTGATATATTTGAGTCGTTAGGAGATCCTCGCAAGCAGGACGTGGATAAAATCACCCCATCTAGTTTTCTACCCCAGAAAAACATCGCTAGTGACTGTATTCAAAAGTCTCGTGTTAATCATTGGACTAGCAAATCCGCGGGTCAGGGTTAAACTAGGGATTATCCAAGAACGGTTATTCGCTAACCACGAATTACGTGATTCACCGATTAAAGCGATAAGCTCGCTGTGATTGGCTACTAGTATCCTCTCTCGATCATGCGATGTTGTTTACATTTCTTACGAAGCCCGAATCTTAAACATTTAATACTTGCCATATTCTAAGCCAGTAGTATTGGGCCGACTAACCGGTACAGTGGTTAAGGTGTTAGCCTCTAGACCGGAAGGTTCCTGGTTCGAATCCGGGTCCGGGCATGGATGTTTGGAATCGTTTGGTGTAGAGGCTGCTGGTGCACCTTAAATCAGTCGTGGCCGAAAGTCCTCATGTTGGAATGGTGTGGAAGTTTGGAGAGTGGGGTGCCAGCTCAGGTGTTGCTTCGTCATCTGACCGTGGTTCAAAATTACGAGGTGTTGTCCTCGGTAATGGTAATTATTATTTCACGTCGATCTAGAGCAACGGGCTATTGACGACGGTCCGGGATCAGTCCTTTAATGAAGAGATCCGAGGACAACACCTCGTAATTTTGAACCACGATCAGATGACGAAGCAACACCTGAGCTGGCACCTCACTCTCCAAACTTCCACACCAACCCAACGTGAGGACTTTCGACCACGATAGATTTAAGGTGCACCAGCCTCCTCAACACCATACGCTTACAAACATGCTCGGATCCGGATTCAAACCAGGAACCTTCCGATCTAGAGGCTAACAACTTAAACACTATACCTGTCCGGTAGTATTGATTCCAAATTTTGATTGTAACGATATGCATAAGGGGACAGTTGAACATTTTAATTTGGGTTTGGAAATAGAAAATAGAAAAAAGGCTCTTACCTGAGTTGTGGGTCCACCACCGTAGAGGGATCTTGAGGATCACCCATCTTCGCAGTTCCCACAGGATGGCTAACAGACATGATGGCATGATGGGTATTGCACTTGAGAAGCAGATCCATATTGTCCTGGAATCGTTCGCAACCCGGGAAAGAAGTGTTGAAGAGCTTTGCACCTACACTGGACATAGAAGGACTGGATAGTATTCTTATGCAGGTCTTCAAGCCTGGTGACAATAGAAAGATTATGAAACTTGATTAGTCTAATGAGAACAACCAGAGATAAAAGAAGCGTGCACCAGAAAGTATTTAATTCGCTTATTTGAACGAGATGAATATGGATACGATAAAAACATTTCATTAATGACTCTTAATTAAGCATTCAACACTATATTACCTGAGACATAGGTTTTGAATGTATAGTGAACTGCCAAAAAGAACTGCTACACCAATCTAATACTTGTTAGGCCTCCCACAGAAGCGTTGAACTACAGAAATATGGCCGGCGGGATATGGTATGTTTTGGGGGCGTTATGGTGCAAGAGCCATATTTGGCCATGCTGTGCCAGACACAAGAACCATGCCAATCCGATTCTAGCGTGTTTTATTTACATTGTTGATAATAGCCACTTCGAGGCCATCACGGCGTTACCCGTGGAGTTCGTTTGAGAAGCAAACCAAACGGGAATACGTTGCAATCACCGGGGGTTAGCGAGCAGTAGTCAACACTTCGCGCAGCGACATTCTTGCAGTAGGAATGGATACAAATACCCACAGCTCTGCATCAAAACCTTGTTGAAAATATGCCCAGAAAGGTTGCTAGTGTCATTGCAGCACATGGGGGAACATCCCCCTATTAAAGTATGTAATTTTTCCCTTATACCGTCACACCTTGCTGTCCGGTCCATTATTATAGGGTGGTGTATATTTAAACCCTTCAAGAGGTTTTGAAAAGATGTTTCGTCTAAGGTAGGTAGGTATTTAATCAAGGTCAAACTGGAGAAACACAACGGGCTATTTGGTGACAATCCGGGATCAACCCCCTAAGGGCAAGATCCGAGGATAACACCACGTAATTTTGAACCATGGTCAGATGACGAGGTCACACCTGAGCTGGCAGCCCATTCTCCTAACTTACACACCTCGTCATTTTGGGGACATTAGAGGCCACGGCAGATTTACGTCTTCCAGTCCTACTTTGTACGCGACGGTCTTTGATTGGATTCGAACTCTTCACCTTCCGGTTGCTAGTCCGTTACTCCACCGACCGGGCTACCACGACTCCTGTTTCATCTAAGATCGTGCCACTTTTGCTGATGACATCTCGTCCAGACACTTGGTGTATTCCACAAGGGGAATGGATATCCAAGAAGGAATACAAATTGTCTCTTGCCTAGAGATGGTGCCAGATTGGAACAGAGACTGATGACTACAGGGCAGTTTTCGACGCGAAGATAAACCTCTGGGAAGGTTAACTGGACACCATCGGGGGTGTAGGGTTTGTTTGTAGTTGAATTTACACCGCACTGGAGCAGCACGCGATCCTGGATCAATCCTGAAGGGGGAAAGATCCGAAGACAACTGTACAGTCCGGTCCCGAGCACCCTTGAGACATTGCCAGCTGTCAACTTGTGTACGACCCCTTGGAGGGGTGTCGTGAAGAACCACCGAGGTGTTTTGGAAAAACAGGAAGCGAGAGTTGACAGAATACGGGAAGGCCTTGTGTAGGCGTTTTGCTCGGAAACCAATAGTTCTTTTGTAAATTAATAATTAAAGTTTAAACTATCCAGTATCTTGAAATTTTTCTATAAATTTATAACTAACTTGTAAATGTACCTTAATTTTAACTTAATTGCTCCGTTCCTGTTTTAATTGAGCTTGTATTCAATGATTCCTTCAACATACCACAAAATGGCCACGGCGTGTTCATCCAAGCACATTTGAAGGAGGTAAGGAAGGAGAATTCGACTACAACACCTCGTAATTTTGAACCACTGAGGTCAGATGACAAATCATCGACTGGGATAGCCCTAGAAGGGGCCATCAAACTTCTGTTAAAACTTTGTCACGATGCCCTGTCTTTCCACACGTTGGTAGCGAAGCAGATACGCCCGACAAAGAGTCACGAACACAGATGGGCTGCAAGAGCAGTTCTGTGCTCAGATGGCAAAATTGTTATAAATCACTTTATCTCATTTTTCGTGACAGCAATTTTAAGATTCAAGATTCAACATGTGGTTATTGATTTATAACAATTTTCCACGTTTTTGTTCGATATTCTCCTGCTCTTAACTGTTTAAATATGTGCAAATCCATCGTATGCAAATCAGGCTAGATTTGCATATGAAACACCCATTTAATTTAGTCGGAGCTATATATAAACGAAGTCGGTTTATATTCTGCTCTCTCGGATCCAAATACTGGATGTTTGTATGTTCTTTTATGATTTGCTATTTTATCTGTAAAGTCTAACATTTTTATTAAAATTTTAAATCTCACCGTGGCTGTCTGTTATTAAACTGTGATATACTATGCATCCTGCACTTCTCACCTCTGCTAGACTTTTAGCCCATTAATATAACAGTTTTCTCATAAACTGAAAGAAAAAGACTTACGAGATTTTGCCACCTTCTAAACATTAACAAACTAGACTCCAGGATGGGACTTACTCCAGTTTTTTGGGAAAAGTGACATAACATTTTGCCATCTGAGCACATAGTTGTTCTTGTATTCTAGTTGCATTTTGTTCTAGTGGATGAACATCGATGTATGACAGTTCATCGATGTATGACAGCATGGGTTCTGATGCGATTAAGAATATCAAATATTGGGTGCGATTGCTGAAAAAGAACATGAATAAGAATAGAATTGTTTTACAATTCGGAGGAGTCAGACGGTGTTTTGCACCGGAAGGTGCGGCGTATATTTTGAAATTTAATATATATTCTCTACTATTATAAAAGGAAGTGTTTGTTTGTCTGTGATCAAAGTCTTGACGAATCTACGGCACTTGCAGTCAGGGCCGCCCATAAATTTCCCGGGCCCCCCGACCAAATTTTCGGGCGGGCCCCTAAGTTTTTTTCTTGTGTAGGAAGTTTTAATTTCCCAAGTATCTATATATTTACAAATACCCAACTTCAGAAATGTACAAGCAAACACATAATATATTAATAATGAACTGGTAAGTAATAATGGAATTAAATATGTATATGTGCTATACTCATTACTCCTTGTGGCATGTAAACCAACTAGTCGTTGTCGTAGACTGGTGAAAATGTGAGACCACCTTGACGGGGTCGTTTTAAGGACTTGAAAAGACTATTTTCTGTTCGATATTTTTTTTTTGTCAAATTCAGAAAATAACCCTAAAATGAGGCAGATAATTTCTTGAACAAACCTTGGGGCCGCGGGCCCCTTAAACGTCCGGGCCCCCCGACAATTGTCGGGTTTGTCCCCCCTTATGGGCGGCCCTGCTTGCAGTAATGGGATTTGGCACACAGGTAGACCGAATATTTTGCAATTTCTGGGTCGTGCCGAATTTTAAAATTTAATCTAGAACATTTTTAAATATATTTAATGAAATATTTGATTGATATTGTTTTCCTTATAATGGAAACACCATAAAGAGATGGCAGATTCTAAATTTATTTTTTTCTTGTTTCCGTTTGAACGCTTTCAGCCGAAGAACAAAACAAATAAAAAGTTTTAACTGGTGTTAACGGGCAACAGCGTGATGGCTGTTATCCATTAAGCTACGAATTCCCATTGGATTTTCTTCGCAAACCTAATGGGAATTCGTAGCAATCACCGGGGGTTTGCGAACAGTGGTCACACCTGACCCCTCGAAAAGAAATGTCACCGTGCTGGCCACACAGTGGCTTGTTGTAAATAAATGTCCATGTCCAATTTAGGTGTGCAGTGTCCCTCTGTTCTTGACCACTACTACACACACTGTCAATCAAATTAGACATCGCTAGGTCCCTCTGACAAACTTTAATTTACGTCTACCGGAAAAATAAATGGAAAATGTTATATCAACTGTGAAGTCTTTATTGAAAGTTAATACCACTACCACACAAGGAAAGCCATGAGTATTTCAGGTAAGGTAATTTTAATTAACGTCGTACTAGAGCAACACAGCGACTGTCCGGGATCAATCCCATAGGAAAAAGATCCGAGGACAACACCACGTAATTTCGAACCACGGTCAGATGACGAGGCAACACGAGCTGGAACACCACTCTCCAATCTTCCACACCAACCCAACGTGAAGACTTTCGACCACGACAGA
Source organism: Metellina segmentata (assembly GCA_947359465.1). Classification (NCBI taxonomy): domain Eukaryota; kingdom Metazoa; phylum Arthropoda; class Arachnida; order Araneae; family Tetragnathidae; genus Metellina; species Metellina segmentata. The sequence goes on from OX375875.1 coordinate 8,156,530, forward strand.
ATTAAGGTGCACCAGCGGCCTCTGTATCATGTGCTTACAAATATCCATGCACTGACCCGGATTCGAATCAAAAACCTTCCAATGTGTATTTCAGGAGTGAAACCCTACATATTTTACGAATGCCGCTCGGTTCGCTGACCCCCTCCCAAGTTACGCCTCTTATGTTCTTACCTTCGACCACGTCTTTCATATCTTGAGGATCTTCGAAGTAATTCGGATCGATGTCAGGGTCTTCGTAGGGATTTTTACTCCGCAGACGCACAGTCCCTCTGCTCTTAGGATGCAGGACTTGAGACATGCAAACCAGCAGCGGTTTTTTCTCGTACGGACCGAAAACGTGTTTATATGCCTGTTGAAATCAGAGCTTAACTATACATTAAATGTCTCAGTTAAACAGAAAGACGTCAAAATATATGTTGCATATGTTGTTGTCATGATTAGTCGAGGTGTGAGAAACATAGCCACCACTACAAAAAATAACATAATATACGTAATAGGATAACAATGAATCTCAATCATATATACATTTTGAACGATCGATTTTGCTTTTTCTTATACCTATACTAGTATAAAGTATACATTTCCACGTCTTCCATATTACCTGCCCGCCTCTACTGAAAAATAAATGCTTTTAAGTAAGATTTTTTTTTATCGATCTGACCGTATCTGATGTCTTTTTTCTCAACAATTTTTGGATCATATATTTTTTCCGAAAAATAAATGCTATTAAATATTTTTTTTTATCTATCTAACCGTATTTGGTATGTCTTTTCTCGCAATCTTTAGATCATATAGGGAAAGGTGGGGTACAGTGTTACACGTTTTTTTTATTTTCAACTGTGGCATCAAGATATGCACCTATATGAAGCAAACAAAGCCCTTAAAATTATCTTTGATCTCTTACATACACCTTACAAATCATTACAATTAAGAAGAGTAACATTTATTTCCAGTATTTAATGTTTTTGGTAGTGATGTACATTGTAACAATGTGTCCCACAATCGGGGTACAGTGTTAGGTTATAGTAGCAACAGTAAATATAAAGAAGGAGCTTTTATAAATTCATTTTAATTGAAATATACAGATATCTCAGGACTCCAGTAGGCTTAAAATAAAATACCACTTTTGATTTGTTTAACTGAACAGCTTTATAAATATGAGGAAAACATTAGCTATAATTGTAGCCTACATTTACATAAAGTAGATGATCAAATAAGATTAAAGAAATTGTTAACTTATTTTAGATTTTGACAGGAATTTAAATACACATTGAAAAGCAGCATTTCTGCTTTCTCATTGTACCTCCTGATGGAATTAAGAAAGGAAGTTCGCAATGATTTTTGATATTTCAAATGAATGAGCTTTATTTGTTTGTGAAAATTTATAAGATGGAAAAATTCTTTGGACGTACAACACTTCAAAATCAACATTGTTCTACAACAAACATTCACTAAGCATCACATAAAAATATATGCAAACCTATATGGAGGAAAAGCTTTAGGAAAAATTAACCAATTTATTTATGTTATTCATATTTATAATTAAAAATCTTACGATGAAAAATGCAGAGCTATAAGAGTAATAAAATTTACATTGTTAAACATATGCTTGTTTGTAACGTGTTAATTGGACAAATTATGTATGTAACAGTGTGCCCCATTTCATTCTGTAACACTGTACCCCCATCTGACATAGCTTGTAACAAAAAGTTTTTATGACTACATAGTGTGAATTTAGATCATCCATTTTAACAGAACCTAAACACAATTAGCTGTACTACTAAAATATTATTCATTATTAAAAAAAAAGCACCACTCACGAATAAAGAGAAATTAATTATAAACACAAAATTTTACTTTTAACATGTAAAAATAGAGATTTGCTTACAAAAATGTAACTAATAATGCAAATTCTTCCAAAACAAGATAGCTAACAAGATTAAAACAAATTGGAGCTAATTTTGCTACCACTTTAAAATAAAATTCACTGTAACACTGTACCCCATGTAACACTCTGCCCCACCTTACAACAATGATCTCTGCAAAAGGATATTTTTTCTTTTGAAAAAAAAAACCCAGTTAAATAAGTGTAATATGGAATAAATATTATTAAAAAAATATTCTTAAAACGTACCGAATTTACAAACAAATCATTATGATGTCTAACAAAAACAGTAAACCAATGCTACGTGTAATTTAACAGATGTCATCAGATCGGGAATAGGAGCAGCACCTTTTTAGGTTTAGGTTAATTTTGGTTAGGTTTGGTAGGTACTTCAGTTAATGTCGTACTGGAGCAACACAACGGACAAGTGAAGACGGTCCTGCATCAATCCCAAACGGGAAAGATAGGACAACACCACGTAATTCCTTATCCACGAGTCTCCTTTGTACACGACAGTTTTTTGGCTGGATTCGAACTCTAAGATTCTCTGACAACCGGGCTACCGCGGTCCAATTTAGGTTGTTCAGAAGGAAATGTCCGGCATTGATCCATATTAGGGTAAACAGAAACAGCTTCTGTTTGCACACACCACTATAGACATCCCAAGCGAAGGCACCCAAAACTTGGCAACGCAAGTCCAATTATTTGGAACAAACCAAAAATGTCAAACCTGCCACATAGGCCCTGTTCACAAGAGGTGCGTGCGTCTAACCCACGTTTGGCAAGGCTTTCAGGGTCCCGCTTTCCGTAAGCATTAAATTATGTTTTTTTTTATTCCTCTAATTCAAGTTTCTATCTTTGCAATCGTTGAAAATAGAGTGAAAATTTTAAAGGATTTGAAATCTGCGGAAAATTTTACACCAGATTTGATACCTATAAATATGATTTTCATTAAATAAGTAAATAATTATTTAATAAGTAAGTAATTAGGCAATGAACACATAATTAGTTATTAATTAATTAGTTAATAATTAATTAATTAATACTTAGTTAATAATTTTTTAATTATTTATTAAATAATTAAATAATAAATATGTTGTGGTATAGATCTGGCGTAGAATTTTACGCTGATTTCAAATTTTCACTCAATCTTCAACGATCGCAAAGGCAGAAAATTGAATAAAGAGGTATACAAAAACAGAATTTAATGCTTACGGAAAGCGGGACCTCGCTAGCCTCGCCAAAAAAGCGTTGAAACGCTTCATGTGAACGTGGCTTTACTACCTCAGAAGGAGAGAAACGACAAAAGTATTCTGTGAAAAGAAGCCGTAAAGTCACGTCTCAGCTAAACCGCGTGACGTCAATGGATTAAAATGCAAGATTACGTGGTTTTGGAGAGCTCTTAAAGGTCTGGAACTGATTTCTTTCAAGATTTGTGATAAACGGCTTCGAGGGATGAATTACAAACCAAAATAAAGTTACTTAAAGGGAGAAATGTGTGAAATACAAATATCTTATAGGGAGACATTCTGCTAAGTATTATCAGATGTGTGCACACAAGAGTTATATTTAAATTTAACAAAACACATCAGGAATGGCCAAAAATATACCTTTAAGAAGGTAGTCTGAATACTGAAAAATAACCGTCAATTTTAGGTATCTGGATACGTTTGGAACCCTCTTTTTTTTAAATGTGGTATAGAAACATTTTAATGGTATTTTTATGTTGAGTGTTATTAAACAATAGCACTGGGTTCAAAATATTTAAAATATATATTAATAATTTTTGTAAAAAAAAAAAATTATGTATGACGTTTTAAAGAAAGTTGTCAAAAACTCTTCAAATGTGCTACCTGAAAATCTATTCAACCTATTTGAAAAAACGATGCTACCCAAATAAACTACATGCATTTTTATGTGCTAGAATCAAAAGGATAAATAAAGAAACACAAATTTTACAAGCGATGGGAAAATGAATACAACATTTTTGATAGTTTTACAATCCTATTTCTTAAATAAATTGCCATAATTAAATTTTTTTTTTTCAACTTAGCATCATTATTCTAGTTTATTTCCTAGACAATATTAAAAAGAACAAGTTCTCAAAATTTTACGAGAATCAATCAATAGATTTTTGCGTTGTAACACACACACACACACATTTGAGAGAAGTGAGGAAATAATCCATAAAAATTAAGCTAGAGTAAATAATAGTTTGAAGTGTAACGTTTGCTATCTCTCTCTCTCTCTCTCTCTTACTGTTTGAGTAAACAATTTGGTTATTCATTTCTCCTTAAAAATCTTCCTAATATTTACAAAAGAGAAGCTATTTAAACATTCAAATTTTGGTATTTTAACAGCCACTTCCGGTGCTTTCCATACCTACTTCCGGTTTTCCCACCTTGATTAAAATCTTTATATCTCTTCAAATAATTAACTAAGAGAAAAAATCAAATATATTCTGGAAAGTCAAATAAATACTGTATCAAATATGACCAAAGACTTTTTTGGAATTTGTGGTCAAAATTGGCATTTTTAACGTATTCGGATACTTTAAGAAGTAATAGAAAAATTTACTTTATCAAATTTGTGTTCTTATTGATGGTTTTTCTCCCCTTAGTTTATCACCTCCCCATTCTTTCCCAATTCATTCCCCATTTCAAATTCTGCACTTACTGTCGCCAGTCACTGGCTCAGTTGGCTGTTCATACCTCGAATGAACATCGCACCGAAGCATTGAATCTCTCCCTTCGAGATTCATCCAGCACCGTTACTTGGCGTGGAGAGTGGGGTGTGGGGTGTCAGCGCAGGTGTTGCTTCGTCATCTGACCGTGGTTCAAAATTACGAGGTGTTGTCCTCGGATTTTTCCCTTAAGGGATTGATCCCGGACCGTCGCAAATAGCCCGTTGTGTTGCTCTAGTACGACGTTAACTAAAATTACCATTACCAGCACCGTTACCGGGCCGCGATAGACCGATCGGAAAAGTAATGGATTAAAAACCGGAGGTTTCCGAGTTCGAATCCAACCAAAGACCTTCGTGTACAAAGGGGACTGGTTCACGTTAAATCTATAATGGCCTCACGTTGACGTAGTGTGGAAGTTTTAAGAGTAGGGTACCAGCTCAGATGCTATCTCGTCTTCTGAACGTGCTGTTATTCTCAGAACTTTCCCTTTGGGATTCATCCCGGATCGTCACCAATAGCCCATAGTGTTGATCCAGTGCGACGTTAAATAACCTTTACGCTGCAAAAGATAGACACTTGTTACCACTAAAATTTTGTTTACACCAGCGGTATGGTATAGATCTGTGTACGGTGGATGTTAGCCCATTTTTAAGTGACCGCTGGCATTGATCACCATTTACGAGCTGTCAGAGACTGACCCTCTAGAGGGTGCCTCTTCATGTTCGGTACCCTCCCTGTCGACCGTGAGGTGTGAACGCTTTAGGGGAAAGGCAGAAGGTCGCTCCGGTGATATCTATCTCACGCCAAACGAAACGTCACACAATACTATGAAAGGAAAGTGTCAGTCGTAAATTCGACTCAAGACTATCGCTCGCGTTAGGTAATTAGGTAAGGGGGGTCGGACATGTAGGCGAAAGAGCCGTTCTGTGAGACGATTGAAAATATCTAATCGCCGCAGAGTAAAGGTGAAAATACCTACCTAACGTCGCACTGGAGCCACCCTAACGAGTTATTGTTGGAGGTCTATGATCATTCCAGAAGGGAAAGGAAAGAATTAGAATCCGAGATCAACGCCTCGTAATTTTGAACCACGTAATTTGAACCACAAACTAAGCTGGGACAGTTACTGACCTCTGTAAGCGAAAATTTAATCTCTATTGCGAATCTCAAATTATAATCAGCTATAATGGTGACTGCCGGCAGTCTCTAGGAAGAGTTGTCTCTTATGAATATTATGAACTTTCATCACTCCAGTTATGTAGTGGAATCAACGTCGCACTGCAACGATACAACGGTCTGTTGGTGAGATCAATCCCGAACTAAAAGATCCGAGGACAACACCTCGTCGTTTTGAACCACGGTCAGATGAACTGTCACCCCACTCTCCAAACTGCCTCACCACGACAACATGAGTTCGAATCGAATAATCATCCTCTTCAAAGGGGGATGGTGCTGGTTAAATCTGTCGTGCTTTCAAATGTCCTCACGTTGGTGTGGTGTGGAAGTTTGGAAGGTATCTATTTTTATTAACGTCTCACTGGAACAATACAACGGACTATTGGCTACGGTCCGGGATCAAACCGGAGGGAAAGGTCCAAGGACAACACCACGTAATTTTGAACCTCGGTCAGATGACGATGTGACGCTTGAGCTGGCACCCTACTCTCCAAACTTCCACACACCTCCAACGTAAGGACGTTTGAAGCTACTACAGATTTAAAGTGCACCAGTTGCCTTTGTACATGACGGTCTTTGAGTGAATTCGAACTCGCAACCCTCCGGTTGCTGATCCGTTACGCTTCCAACCGGGCTCGAACGTGAGGATAATTGAGGTCACGACAGATTTAACGTGCACCATCACCCATGTACACGACGGTGTTTGGATGGATCTAGTTTCGAACTCGTAACCCAACGGCTGCTAATTCCCTACCATTGCAACCTGGCTAACTCGGCCCTATACTTTTTTAGGTATATTTTTAATCAACGTCGTACTAGAGCAACGGCGGGCAAATGACGGACTATTGACGACGGTCCGGGATCAATACCCAAGGGAAAGAATCGAGGACAACACTACGTCATTTTGAACCACGGTCAGATGACGAATCAACACCTGAGCTGGCAACCCACTCTCCAAACTTCCCCACCAACCCAAGGTGTGGGCTTTCGGCCACGACAGATTTGAGGTGCACCAACCGCCTCTACACCATACACTTACAAGCATCCATGCACTGACCCGGATTCGAACCAGGAACCATCCGATCAAGAGGCTAACATCGTAACCACCAGACAGATTGGTCGGCGGCCCCATAGTTAATGAGTGTACACTATTTCTAGTAATTACAACACTCCTTGATTATAATACTCCGGTTGAAATAACAATGGATTAGCAACCGGAGGGTTACGAGTTCGAATCCTAGGAAAGACCAAAGTGGGCTGTTGCGCGTTAAATCTGTCGTGGTCTTAAGTGTACTCACGTTGGCGTGGTGTGAACGTTTCGAGCTCAGGTGTTGCCTCATCATCTAACCGTGATTCATAATTACGTGTTGTTGTCCTCGGATCTTTCCGTAGGGCGATTGATCCAAGACCGTCACAAATAGCCCGTCGTGCTGCATCAGTACGACGTAATTAAAATACATACCTTCCTACCTTGATTATCTATTATTCATTATAAACATTTAGATAGGTGAAAAGAACTATTTCTGAGTAACTAAGCAGTTAGTGAAGGACGTACTTTAATAGTGAAGGACACAAGCAATTAGTCAAGGAAACAATTAATAACGTTTCTGACTGCATAAAATACACTACCCTACAATAATGGACCGGATGCCAGCGGATTCGCATAAAATCCCACAACTTCTTTGGAGGTGTTTTTGTGGTAGGGCCTGGGACCTTTTCATGTTGTTCTCGGTAAATTGAACGCTGACGCCTACATGAACATTTCGGACATTCAGGTTCTTCCAACGCTCTGGCGCTTCTATGGAATGGACCGATGCTACTTCCAGGACGACAACGCTCCATGTCCTGTTGCAGCCTCTCAGAGTCCCGACCTAAACCCCATAGAACATTTGTGGGACGAGTTAGAACGACGCTAACGGACCAGGGAACCCCGTCCGAAATCTACAGATGAGCTGGCGACATTCTTGCAGCAGGAATGGACACAAATACCCATAGCTGTGTATCAAAACCTTGTCGAAAGTATGCCCATAAGGGTTGCTAGTGTCATTGCAGAATGTGAGGGACCATCCCCTAGTAAAGCATGTATTATTTCCCTTATACCATCACATCTTGCTGTCCGATCCATTATTGTAGAGTAGTGTGGGTCTTCAGAGTTGAATTTCAACAGTTTTGTAACTGCAGTAATCTGTGGGCAACAAAGAATGAATAAAACGTCAAGTTCTCACGTGTGTGTTGATTCCAACACGAAGTTTTGCAAGCAATCCCACCATCTCCAGGAAGTACAACTGATGGTCGGGCCTGTCGTTGGCTGCTCCAGATGCGTTGTTACTCAGGAATGCCAGTAAATCAATACCCGATGTCAGAACTAAGGGTCCTAAAGTGGAAAACAGAGCATTAAACACAAACTCGCAAAAATTTCGCAATCAATGCAAAAAAATAAGGGATGATTTAAAAGTTTAATCCTCTGTGCGTCGTGAGTTTTTCGAGTAACGTAGTATTGTTTTCCCCTCACAACACCCGTTATGACTAAACATCTGTATCTATTGTTTGAAAGAATCCTAGAAAAGATTATATTGCTTGAGAAGAAAAACTGGGTAGAAGTCATGCACTAAACCTGCAGGTCGCGGAACAGATATGTGTGTGAACTCCTCAGAGGATTGAAAATAGTAACACTTTAAATTGCGGAGGTTAGTAAGGTTTATTTAATTAAAACTAAGCAAAAGCCGACCAACCGGTCTAGTGGTTAAGGTGTTCACCTCTGGATCGGAAGGTTCCTGGTTTGAATCCGGGGTCAGGGCATGGAAGTAAATATGATGTCGTAGTTAGGGGTAGTGATGACCACCCACTGGGTGCCCCTTTACAGTTGGCTCATCAATTCTGGCCTTGTAGTGAGAAATAATCAGTGATCAAGTGTCCGCCGTAAAAAAAAAAAACCAAGCAAAATAATAATAACCCACAAATTGTTTCATATCAAGAATATACCACGATGGCGGGTTAAATAATCGAAGGATTAAAATGATACGTTCGCTGTGAGTGGCTACTACCGTCTCCTCACGATCACGTGATATTGTTTATATTTGTTACGACGCCCGAATCTGCATTCACACTAGTCAAACTCGTGCTTCACCGACAGAATTCATTCCAAATTTTGATTAAATAGAACGCATACGGCATTTTAATTTGGGTTCGGAAAAAGAAATGCAGATATATTTAATTTCGAATGGATATTTTATGGAAACCTACATTTTGCAAGAAAGAATTGTATGCAATGTCTTGACAAATGAATGTAATCCGATTACCTAATAAATTTTCTTGCTCGAACCTTGAGAAACTGATGTGTTGCTCACCCAATACTAACGTCAGCTCTTACATTGGGTTTTAATCTGGCGAGCCAGAATATAGTTCGAGCCAGAATATAGTTCGAACCAGAATATAGTTCAAACGAGAATATAGTTCAAACCAGAACATAGTTCGAACCAGAACACATCTGGGTATATCTATTTTTTTTAGAAAATGTAATCACGTTCTTGTTCCGATTCATACAAGATCAGTTAAATACGCGTCGTCGCAAGAATACTGTAATTTAGCACAGAATGAAGTGTGTCGTCCATTTTGTTTCGTTCGCTTCTTTCACAAAAAGATAGTACTGCGCATGCGTAACACTCAATCGGGAGTTAATTCGCTGATTTCGAAGGATTAAAATGTAACAACGAAACGGCGGTTTAAACCATGGATCAGGCATTGTGAATACGTTTTTTTCACTAACCCGGGGATTATCGTTGATCAGCGTGTTAACACGAACTTGTAAATAGGGCCGTTAGTTTTATTAAATGGTCATTTGATTTCAAAGTGGCATAGAAAGTATCCTTTCTTTGAATAATAATTGCTATTTTAGAGTTATTGAATGACGGTGAACGAAAACGTACAGAAGCGATGTTGTTAAAAAATTAATGCTATGACGTCACAGGAGGTAGGACTGATGACTTGAAAACCCAAGGATTATTAAGTTAGAACTGAATCTAAAAGAGTTTTCATGAATGGGAAATGGTAGTTAATAAACGTCGCACAGGAGCAAAAAACAAAACGGGCTATTGGCGACTGGCCGGTTTAAATTCCCAGGGGAACAAGCCGAGGATAGCACCACGGAGTTTTCATGGAAAGTAATTAAATAAATAATTTACTTAAAAATGAGCCGAAAAAATTAAACCTGCTTATAAAAACACATCATTTATCAAATAAAGTTGAAAGAAAATTATATGTAACTATAACAAAGTCGTAGAATTTCGGTAAAGTAAGCATTAATATATTTGAAAGAACGATTACCAACTCTGTGGTCGATGTAAGACCGAATATGGTTTTCATCAAAAAGTCTTTTATGAATTGGCGAAATAGATTCACTTAGTTCGTAAGCAATGAATCCCGCTGCGTGGTCTTGTAAATTGAGGCCCACAGGTAGATCAGCAACGATAGGTATCTATAAAAAGGATATATATATATAAAAGGATATAAGGATACATACTGCATACTAGACAACGGTAGTTGTCTACTAGTCTGGAAAGAACTCATTATAAGAGCAACGAGACTGGTAGGAGTCAGTTGCATTGTAGTAGGAATGCAAGGCAAGACTGTCAGGAGCCATTCACATTACGGTATTCAGTTAAGAGAAAATTAATAGAACAGACACTTTTTCCCCTGGACGCCATTGAGAGCTGACGTATTTTTTCCGAGCAGAGCCGACTGCTGCAGATAATGACGGAACTGTTTTAAAATATAACTCAACTGTACATAATAACTGTGGATATTAATTCATTAAATGTCAATGTGCTGTAAGATTCGAAGTCTTTAATATAGACCTTACCAAACAGAACAACACGAATCTTACATATATATATTTATTTATTTATTTATTAAAGAATATAAGATTTATAAAAATAATATATATATGTAGTATTGGCTCGGTGGGGTATGATTAAATAGTCGGAACAACACGATTAAACTTTGTTAAATTTTACTACTAAATGATAGTGAATTATATACAATGAAATATATCAAACATAATTTCTGGATTACAATGTCATCACGGGAACGCCACCCGCGGACAATAACGAGCGAATCTGCTCGACTGAAGCACTCAGCTTCCAGAATAAGAATCGTCCCGCATTCAGGGATCACATATATTTATAGGTTTCGTAAAACCGCTCATTTTCGTTAGCTTCTGGAGCCTCACACGTGCAAGCACTTGCTGTGTATTGAGGTCATGGACATGATTCCTCGCGAGAAGCGATTTCCGATTCTACACTCGGCCCTCCTGCTAGTCCTGTGTCCTCACAGACTTCACCAAGCCTCATGACCACATCAAGAACCAGCAGACCTCAATTACATGAAAAATACTAAAATACACAAAAACAAATATTTTCTACTATACTATAAACATATATTGATGAAACAATACTTTTTAAACACAATGTTACTAAATGAAACACAATACTTTTTAAACACGATGCTACTAAATGAAACACAATACTTTTTTTTTAAATATTAAAATGATATCAAATGAAAATATTCAATTAAATTTAATAAATGAAATTTATGTGACAGTCCACAGTTTCATAAAGTCAGCTGCACTTGAAGTTTGGGTTGGGCCTTCATGGCACCCAACTTTTTGAACATCGTACCTATCGTTGTTCTTTACTTTGGTCACCTGATAAGGGCCAAGAAATTTAGGACGTAATTTCATTCCAGTTCCGAATTGAGTTTTTTGTATAGCAACCAAGTCTCCTGGTTTATAGATGTTGGCTTTCTTTCGTTGTTTATTATACGTTTTTCTATTCTCTTCCTGTATTTTAAAAATGTTTTCCTTAGCAATCTCTCTCATTCGTTCTCTTTCTGACATGATGGTGTTGACATACTCTTCGTCTAAGATTTCCTTAATTTTTATATCAGTTGTGTGTCTCAGTCTCACTCCAGTGAGAAGTTCGAAGGGCGAATATTTCGTACTCCTGGAAATGGTGCTGTTGATGGTTCTCTGCACAGCGGCTACATACTTATACCACTTGGTGGGATCATCGATGGACAACTTAGACAGTATTGGTATGAGAATTTCGTGGATTCTTTCCACCTGTCCATTTCCTCTAGGTATCCCGGTTGTTATGGTTATGTGTTCAATGTTCTCCTCTTGACAGTATGTTTGGAAATCGTTAGAAGTGAAGGCTGTCCCTTTGTCACTGACGATTCGGACAGGGTTACCGAAAGTACTGTTTTGCAGCTTCAGCTTGTCTGTGACCTCTTTTGTCGTAGTAGATTTGACTGGATACAACCAAACGAATTTGGTGAATCCGTCTACAACAGTAAAGATGTGATTATAATTTTTATTTGTAGACGCGGCATTGGACCAATATGATCCACATGGTAGGTATGGAGAGGAATGTTTTGTTTGGGAATAGGATTTAGCAGTCCTTCACCTTTTCCCCGTTTCCTGTTACACAGTATGCACTCAATACAGTTTGCAATGACAGTCTCGATTTGTTTTCGCAACTGAGGTATGTAGTAGTTCTCTTTAATTATGCTTTCTGTTTTGGCAACAGCATAATGACCTTGGCTATGGATATTGCGTATCAATTCCGTTTGCATGCTGTTTGGAATCATCAGCAATTCACGATCGTTCTCGTATTTATACACAATGTCATGTTTAATCAAATAATCTCGACTCTCATTTTCCTCAATTAGCTTTCTTAAAGCTTGAATATGTTCGTCTCCCTGTTGTGCAAATTTGATTTTTTTCTCTATGGGGGCGATCACATTACTCATTGCAATAGGTGAGAAATTGTTTTTCGTTGCGGTTTGTTGACTAACCTGATTAACATACACATAATTAACAACAATATTATTTTCACTAACACAATTTTGTCTAATTCCCGTAACTGAAAAACCATGTTCATTTATCACAAAATTTAACTTATTCAAAAAATTATGGCCTAGAATTATAGCATTGTTTAAATCTTTCAACACATAAAAGTCCATTTTTACCACAAAATCATCAACCATAATATTAGCATTGAAAAAGCCTAGTGGGGAAACTGTACTCCCACTAATGCCAGACAACGTTATAGAATTTTTTGACAGTTCTGGACATCCTAGGGCAACATAAAAATTATAACTGGCCATGCACACTTCACTTCCGGAATCAATCAATGCATCCGCAGTTTCACCCTTAATTTTTATACTTTTCATTATTTTATTAGAGAACTGGAGCTATTACTACAAGCTGTTTTAGCATCTTTCATTGGGCAAACGTCAGATTTGTGACCTGGGGCGGCACACCGAAAACACACGGGACCGTCTTTCTTACGGGGACAATGCACAGATTTATGTGAAAATTCACCACATGTATAACACTTCAAATTTCTGTAGTTACCCTGTATTTGATCTTGAGGTTTCAACGCGTTATAGAAATTTTTCCTCTCTTGTGTTCGATTCTGTGAAAAATTATTTGGGACTCTATTATTAGTATTACGGCTGTTATATCTGTTACTCTCATTGCCTTGGGCAAAAGACTTTCTTGTATCGGGACTAGAATATTTAGGACTAAACGCACTCTTTAGGTTATTTCGCGCAGACTCATAGTCATCTAACTTGTTTATTAAATCGTCTATTTTTACTAGTTTGGGCAAGTCATCTACAAAGTGTTCTCTGATATCAGTTGGAAGTTTTCGTCGAATTTGGTCAACTACAAGAATCTCTTTTAAGTTATCGAAAGTTGAGATTTCTAACCCGGTGACCCACTCTTCCAAAAAACTATTTATTTCAAACGCGAAGTCGCGCCAAGATACCGAATTTTCTTTCCTATGGCCGAAAAATTTTTGACGAAACTGTTCGGGAGTTAAACGGAAACGATTCAACAATACTTTTTTGATATAATCATAGTCGTTGGAGTGAATCTCCGGTTCTCGAGATACGACATTAACAATTTCCAGAGGCAATAACCCTAATAAATAAGTTACCCAATTCTCTTTAGCGATTGACATTCGCTTAATTTGTCTCTCGAAAAGACTTAAGTAAACACTAATATCATTTTGCATTTCATATCTGTTCATTAATTTTAGTAAATTTGGATCTTTAGTAGTGTTTGTTATTATCGGTGAATCTTTGATTTTGGCCAAAGCTAATTCAAGCTCCATTTTCTTAATTTCAAAATCCCTTTTCTCTTTTTCCTCTAATTTCCTTTCAGTCGATTCCTCACGTTCTTCTCGTTCACTGGTAATTCTCGCGAGCAGACCCTTAACCAGTTCCTCATTGTAATTAGTATCCTTTACTATTAAATCGGTTAACTGGACTACTTTCGCATTTACTGGGAGAGCTAAATTTAATTCCTCTACAAGTACAATTAGATCACATTTGCGAGATCTTGCCAAAAAGGCCATGGTTCTTGTACTAATTTTTACACAAGTAAGAAATTTAAGAAGGCACTTACTATTTTAAAAAGACACCTAATATATTTTTTCCACTCATCTGGAATTATTATTTAATACATCTTTCATTTAATTCTCTGAACTAGATTTCTGAGTCTTTTTAAAACAAATCATAACCACAATCACAAATCAACACAACAGAGCTACGAATAATCACTGGGGGAAAAATCACTCTTCCCATTCATAAAACACTGAATACTTTTTGTAAAATATGTACGCCAACGCGCACTTGAACACGACGAAACGCGCACAGACTGGAACGAAGAAACGCGCACAAACTTGAGCGAACACACGCGCACAAACTTGAACGAACACACGCGCACAAACTTGAACTAACACACGCGCACAAACTTGAACGAACACACGCGCACAAACTTGAACGAAGAATATACCCGCTTGAATGATGAACCACCGCGTACACTGGACAAAGAACCCTTTCTTCAGCGATGCCAGCAAAACGACAACCGTCAGCACAGGCTCCAAGCAACAGTCCGAAAACGTACTTTGCTCCACGGTAAATTTTCTCCAAGCGAAACTCCGGAAACGTACTTTGCTTCACGGTAAATTTTCTCCAAGCGAATCTCCAGTACTTATTCCTCAGAAAATTTTCTCTCTCGAGGCCACATCCCGGGCGGACACCCCATTTGTAGTATTGGCTCGGTGGGGTATGATTAAATAGTCGGAACAACACGATTAAACTTTGTTAAATTTTACTACTAAATGATAGTGAATTATATACAATGAAATATATCAAACATAATTTCTGGATTACAATGTCATCACGGGAACGCCACCCGCGGACAATAACGAGCGAATCTGCTCGACTGAAGCACTCAGCTTCCAGAATAAGAATCGTCCCGCATTCAGGGATCACATATATTTATAGGTTTCGTAAAACCGCTCATTTTCGTTAGCTTCTGGAGCCTCACACGTGCAAGCACTTGCTGTGTATTGAGGTCATGGACATGATTCCTCGCGAGAAGCGATTTCCGATTCTACATATATATATATAAAACACATATAAACACATAATATAAAACGAATATATATATATGTTACCGTTAAAGTATGAAATCCGTTATTGTATAGAATACCTAGTTATTCCATGAAATAACTGATCGCGTCCGTTAAAGTGTAAAACTCGATTGTATTTCATGGTTTAACTAGTTATTTCATAGAATAATGATCTGCAGCCCGTTAAAGTGTAAAATAATCTATATCATATATCTCGCACGACAAATACATTTGCTTAAACATACTGCATTTATGAACTATCAAAGAGAAGGAAAAAGAGAAAGAGGAAAGTCTAAAAATGTTTAGAAATTCAAGCGAAAAAGATGAAATTAATGTCGGTAATGGTAATTTTTAGTTTACGTCGTACTAGAGCAACGCAACGGGCTATTGACGACGGTCCGGAATCAGTCCCTTAAGGGAAAGATTCGAGGACAACACCTCGTAATTTTGAACCACGGTCAGATGACGAAGCAACACCTGAGCTGGCACCCCACTCTCCAAACTTCCACGCCAACCCAACGTGAGGACTTTCGGCCACGACAGATTTAAGGTGCACCAGCCGCCTCTACACCATACGCTTACAAACATCCATGCCCGGACCCGGATTCGAACCAGGAACCTTCCGATCTAGAGGCTAACACCTTAACCACTATACCGGTTGGTCGGCGAAATTAATGTCGGATAAATCTCATTCTGAAGCCTCTGTTGGGTTTACCGTCCGTATCCCAGTGCCTGAAGTTGACAGAGGAAAAGGTGATGCCAAATCTATTTTAGCTATCATCATAAAAATAACCGAAGAAGGATTTTTCCAATTGGGCACAAGAAACGGCCGCATAAAACAATTATATTCCCGATCCCAGTTCAGTGTCTGAGAACAAAAATTAATTAAAATCGAAGAAGTACCGGATGTAGAAATATCGCTCCGGTCGGTTGCTACAGCTCAAAGTTTAGGTACTGGTCAGGGATTTCAAAAATGTTCGTGTAAAACCCAGGGTGTCAACAACAAAAATATTTTTGTTTTGGATATAATGTTCTTTGTAATTCCAAGTGTCATTTTAGTAATCCTTGTTGTAACAAAGGATTTTATGGTACGTTTCCATAAATACCATTTATACGCTGCATAAATTAGATAAATTGCTTCTTTTTCATTTTAATTGTCTATCATTAGTTTAATTTCATTTTAGATAAATTGTTTATTTTACACTTTAACTGTCTCTCAATAGTTAATTTATAGAATACCTAGTTATTTCATAGAATAACTAGTTAAAGTGTCAAATTAATAACATATTACACACTTTAACGGACACGATAAGTAATTTCATGGAATCACTAGGTATTCTATGAAATAACTGCATTATATACTTTAACGGTAACATATATAAAGAATATCTATCTATACATATTTTTTTATTTCCAATGGCAAAGAATAAGACACGTTACACAAACAGAACAGAAACTGTGAACAATAACTTTGAAATAATGAAAAGTCAATACCCCATCAGTTCGCCTCTAGCGTTCCAATACTTCTCCACCTCTGAAAGCTCCATGTAAAGGGGGGTGGTCACATACCCTATTAATGTCGGTTTTGTTTATTTGTTTTGGATTTAAACATCATTGTGTTAATGACTCCAATGCTCTAACTCTTCACAACGATGGCTTCTTATACGACTGCCTTTTTTGCATATTTCTCGACACGAAACAGTGATTGGCTGTTACATTACACATTTGCATACTTCAATCTACCTCTGTAGCAAATTGCATCCTCTCAAATTCAGATTCGATTCTGGAAATTAACATTTTCCTCTCCGTGCCTAACTTTACGGCAGTGAGTGTATATATACGTATATATATGCGCTGAAATTTGGGCAAGCAAATATATAATTATATATTTGCTTGCCCAAATTTCAGCGTCACTATTTGCGAAATAACGCTATACGCTCCGCTTTTGCAACTTTAAAAACATTTATATATTTTTTATGAATTATATTTTTATGAACGCTTTGGCAGAAGGTCGCCCCGTTGATATATCTTCTCATGACATACAGTAAATTGCAAGGAATGCGTCAGTCGTAAATGCCACTTAAGGCTCTATCGCTTTAGTTAGGTAATTAGGTAAGGGGGGGTCGGACATGCAGGCGAAAGAGCCGTTCCTGGAGACGATTGAAACAATCTAAGCACCGCAGCGTACGGGTTAAACACCAGTGATTTACGAAACATTAATGTAAATATTCTAAGGAAATATGCAACAAAAGTTTGGTTTGGTTTTAAAATAGAAAAGAGTTGTATACGATATTCGTTTTTGATCAGATAAAGGCAGATGTCGGTAGAAAAAAAAAAGAATTTTGGATAAAGGCTGACTTACTCTAAGTCTGTCTAGTTCGTTCATGGGTCCTATGCCCGACAACATGAGCAATTTGGGAGTGTTGATGGCACCGGCAGAAATTATCACCTCTCTTCGAGCTTTCACACGACGTTTCGAGCCTCGAAAGTCGAACTCAACTCCAACGGCTCTGCGATCTTCGATCATAATCTGAAAGAGTTGGAGTTTGATATTTTTTAACTGACATTGGGGCAACACAGCGGGCGGTGACGGTCCGAGACCAACCCCCGAAGGGAAAGGAAAACACCATGTAGTTTTGAACCACGGTCAGATGACGAGGTCACACCTGAATTGGCTTCTCTCCCCCACACTCCAAACTTCCACACCAACCCAACGTGTGGACTTTCGGCCACGACAGATGTAAGGTGCACCGGACGACACTGCACCATATGCTTACTAGGCACTTACACTTTAACCACCAGACTGATTGGTCGCCAGAAATACAATGGGTAATGGTAATTGGTAATTTTAGTTAACGTCGTACTTGAGCAACACAACGGGCTATTGACGACGGTCTGGGATCAGTCCCTTGAGGGAAAGATCCGAGGACAACACCTCGTAATTTTGAACCACGCTCAGATGACGAAGCAACACCTGAGCTGGCACCTCACTCTCCAAACTTCCACGCCAACCCAACATGAGGACTTTCGGCCACGACAGATTTAAGGTGCACCAGCCCCCTTTGTACACGACGGTCATTGGTTGGATTTGAACTTGTAACCCTCCGGTTGCTAGTTCGTTGTTCTTCCAACAGGGCAACCGCGATTCCTGGAAGAGATGTACTAAGTACCTTCAACACGCATACGTACAGTATCTACAAAAATTATTTTTAACGAACTCTCGAAATAATCAGATTTAATTTATTTATTAACTCAACCCCCAGTCCGTCTGTATTTTTGGTATCCAGTTACCAAGGAAGATGACAGGCCCCTTGTGCATGACGAACACTTCATCTTTTTGCAACATTCGAGGAACTAATACCTTCTATACTGTCATCATATGAAATGGACTTTCGTTTGTTTTAGTTAATACATTAACTCAATATTATCAAACGATGTTGCGTAATTGATCGAAGTTTAGTTTTAAGGCTAGGTAGATTTTTATGAAATGAGAATTATTTCTAAGAAGCTCTTCAAGAATCTGTACTTTAGAATTAAAGATACGCGGCAGATACAGATCCTACTTATCATTATTAAAGAGATTTCACACAGTAATACCATTTATTTCATGGATGAAGCATTAGGTTCATTCTTTTGAACGTGCTACATGTATTAAGGATCTTTAAGGCTGTCGTAGATCCACACACAATATTTTAGTCATTAAGGTACAGTTTGAGACAAAACTGTCGCAGTCGAACTTTTTCACACACCTCGCTCACTAACCTATCAAAAGCCATCTCTACTAGAAAAAAAGGAAACGTTTGTCTATGTACTGTGTGTACTGTCTTGATGAATCTATGGCACTTACAATAATGAAATTTGGCACACAGGTAGTCCGAATTTCTTGCGATTATTGTGTCCAGCCCGAATTTTAAAATTTAATCTAGAACATTTTTAGCCGACCAACCGGTCTAGTAGTCAAGGTGTTGGCATCTGGATCGAATCCGGGCTCAGGGCATGGATGTAAATTGTGCTGTCCTTTGTTAGGGGCAATGATGGTCCACCCATTGGGTGCCCCTTCACAAGTGACCATCACTTCCGGCCTTGGAGTGGCCAAGAATTAGTCCTTAGTGCCCGCCAATGGAATTTTTTTTTAAAATTAATTTATTAGTTTTTTTTCACCTTTTTTTTTTTTCGGAATGTGACGTCATCCCTACTTTGAATGAAGAAGCGAACGGATTTTGCGATTTTCGACCGCTGAAGTCACAAGAGTTTTTAGTCCGAATGCCTTTGGAACCATGCTAATTTTCCGATTCTAGCGTGCTTTGATATACGTTGCTGATAATAGCCACTTCGAGGCCATCATGGCGTTGTCCGTAGAGTTCGTTTGTGAAGCAAACCAAATGAGAATACGTAGCAATTACCGGGAGTTTGAGAGCATCACACCTGACCCCATGAAAAAAATTGTCACGTTCAACGCCGTGCTGGAATCGCAGTGACTAGTTCACCATAAATAAGTGTTAAATAACTCAGAATCCCGACAGCTCATACCTGGTATCGAGATCACCCTGGAGCTTCACTCAAATAAACTTGTGACAGAAAATGTCAAACTGCCATTTCTAGACTTGTGAGGAATACACATCATGTCTCCTTCGTTCAGAGACATAAAGCTTTTCCACCTTGCTCTGTGAAGATATGACAAGAGAGGATATCTATGGAAGTTCTGATCTAGTGTTAGACATTTTGAATGACACATGAAATTGATCTTGCTGTTTAGCTTCAAGAAATAATTAACACCATTTCTGAATTGAAGTCTCTAAACCGCTTGACCCGATTCATTCTACCTTGATCAATATTGCTTTCATCCACAATAGAAAACTAATGCTACAGCCGCATTGTAATACGCATATATTTTATTGTTTATCTGTAACATTTTACTGGTAATGACGAATAAAATTTTTGTTTGCGATGTTGTTTGTCTTGTCGCTTTCTATTTTCCTTTTTAAATTCCTCTGTGTATAACTATCCATAAATATATCGAGTTTCTATCTCTCTCCTTATATTACAGTCTAGTAAAAGAAATGTTAAAGCAAAACAAATCGAAAAAGGAGAAACACATTTTTAAAAGTAAAATAGTACGACACTAGCAATACTTTGAAAAATAATTTTTTTATTATTCTACGCTATACCTTGGCCTTTTCGCCAAAAGTCTATGTCTGTCGGCTCAATATAGTCTTGAAACTGAAATGAAATATGTAACTTTTTCAGCAGTATAATATTCACTGCGATATCAGTAAGATCAGGAAAACGGTACAACTAGACTCTACATTTATGAGCGATCACAACAGCCATGGCGATTTTTTTTGGCGCACTTCTAGTAGCGAGTTACGGTAGATTAAGGCAACTCATCTGCCTTTACGGTTATTGTGGTTTTCAAAGCAACCTCGGCAAACGGTAACTTTCAATTTTCCTTTTGAATATTCTAGAAAGTTCTTCCAAAATACGTTAAAGTCGTATGATTTCATGGGTTCGTTTGAAATTTTTTCTTTGCTTCCATTGGTTATTTTGATTTTAAACTATCTTTTGATTGCATGGGTCCTTTTGTTTTTTTTTCTGTGATACCATTGGTTCATTAATTTATATTTCTACAGTTGTGTAATTTTTATTTTACTATAATATTTTTCACAAAACGTCTAAGAGTTTATTAATTTTTTTTTGCCATTTGTGGAATTTTTGTTTTTTATTATTTCTTTCGGAACAGTTTTGACGTATCAAGTTGTATTATTTCTTGCTTTTTTTCTTCTTTTAAAAATCTTTTTCTTTTCAAACAGGCTACTGTATATAGTGTAATTGATAAGTTTCAGGGTATATTCTTAACCAACATTCGCAGCTTAGTTTTTCTGCTGGTTCACAAATGTGTTTAAACTTACTACTTTTTCGAAAGTTTCTCAAAAATATACTTTTAAAAACAACATTCTCAAAATGTGTTTTCAAGCTTTCATTTTCCGTTGTAAAAAGAAAAATATATTTGAAAGAAAAAGAGTTGAAATAATTTTTGGCGACTTTAGAAGGTTGCCAAAAAAAAGCGCCAAGGTTATTGCCATCGCTCATAAACGTAGACTGTAGCTGTACCAGGAAAACTACTGAGGGGGCTTACTGTCGTCTGAAATGCTACACAGTGGGTAAGAGATCATTTATCTTTGCAGCTATTTCAAGCTCGTAGAAAAGTTGGTTCATGTTCTTTTGGAGAAATTTAAAACATATGTAGTCGCTTTACCGGAATGTATTTTACAATTTTTATAACAATTGTGTGTCTACAACTGTCATCGTCTGCTTGAAACAGCTTTCTGTATATTCGGGACAAATAGTTGAGGTCGAGAAACTTATAGTAGCACTGAAACAAAATAATTTTGGTGTAGCAAACTACTATTCTAAGCCATCAAACCTCCATAATTTTCTTAAAAATTTGCATTTGTTACCTTGGTTACCAGGGCTTCTGTTAGTATATCGAGATTTGTTCTGTTTTCACTGGGTACAAGGTAGGCTTTGGCTGTACTACATCTTTGACCATTTCGAAGCGTTGATTGAAGATCATAGAATCCTATATGAAATATGGAAGTAAAAGAATTAAAGAGAATTTAAATTAAGACAGTATGTGGATCACAAATCATCAACTTCAAACTTCTAGAAAAAATTCTAATGATCAGAAAGGCTTATGAAAATTTCGTTTTTTTTAAACAACCCAAATATATTTTATTTTAAACTTAGTTATCCAGTTAGATTAATTGATACGAAGTTTGGATTTTTTAAAAGAGGAATCTATAGAAACACAAAATTTTATACTAATTTATTAAAAATTTAGACTAAACATTTTTTGTTAAAAATAAATACACTTTTTGTCCCAAATTAATTATCGTAGTCATGATCACTTTGCACTTCACTGGATTTACTTGAGATGTGTATTTCTGTGTATTTAAAGATCTAGTAATTGAGTTCATTAAACCTTTGGCTCTCCCAACAGTTGCCTAACTTCATCAAAAAGGGTCGGTGTGTGACTTCTCTAAGCGGCAAGCTTGTACTGCAAATAAAACGATCTGAAAAATTAAGAAGCATCAAATCCTCATTTATTGCTCCTTTCGACATTTTCATAGAAATACTTAATGCTTTATAGTTGAACTAGGGGGCCAGCCCCCTGCTCGCTAGCGCTCGCCAACCCCCGGAGGATTGCTTTGCAATCCCCACTGGTTCGCTTGGCGAACCTATGCTCGCTTCGCTCGCATCAATGAAGACATGTGTCCTAGCAGAAGGAATTGTTTACAAAATATGATGTTCGAAAAAAAAACATTTTGTTTTCCAATCTAAATTTGCTGTTTGCAGAAACGATATATACAGTGCCTCTAAAATCAGAATTCAAATGAAAACTTTGTGCAAATTTTGACTCGAAATGTGATTGCTGCTTTGGAAATTGAATACCCAGCATGTTGTTTGTGTGTACAAAGCCAGCACTCGAGCCACTCACTTTTTCATTGAGTTTGTTGTCTTTGATTTCTATTACAAACTGCAACAGCTAGACTAAAATTAATTTTTTTCAATAAAATTTCATCCGATTACGCTATGAATTCAATTGAGGCGCGAGACTTCGTGGTGGTAAACAAACAATCGTACAATGTTGCCAAAACGCAATAACAAATAACGTCTTTTTTGCGTGCCACGTAAGAGAATTATATATATAGATTTTGCCTCTCGAGCTTCTTCAGATAATTGTCCGATCGGCAGTAATAAATTGGATACATCAGTATCTTATGAACCGATACTGGCATGTATAACTAGTTAAGATTCATTTGCATAAAGTTGAATACTTTCTTTAGAATACGTTAACAGTGAACCCTGAATTCACGACTGTTTAATTTATATCGCACTAGAGCACAACGGGTTCCTGGCAATGACCCGGGACCAATGCCTAAGGGAAAGATCCGAGGTCGACACCTCGTAATTTTGAACCGGGTTTAGATGACGAGGTCAACAACTGAGGTAGCACCCCACTCTCCAAACGTCTACACTACGCCAACGTTAAAGGATTCGAAGCCACGGCAGATTTAACGTACCCCACGAACACGACGATCTTTGGTTGGATCGAGTTTCAAACTCGCAACCCTCTTGTTTGTAATCCGCTACTCCGGTCTACTACGGTCCATTAACCACCGTGATCAGTATTCTACAGGGTGGTCCCGAATTCATGGTACAAACTTTAATGGTAGGTACAGGACATTGTAACAATGATTTATTGTATAGGAATGTATAGTCGCAAGTGACGCGGTGAGGCGAAAACAGGGGAAATAACGGCCGAAAGGAAAAACAAAGATTTTATTGAAAGCGTTGTTGACAAGTGTCATGTTTACAGTAATTGTTCAAAATTGCGTCCACCAGTATCGATACATGCTTGACAGCGTCGGTGGAGCGATTGGGATACTCCGCGCGATACATTCGTAACGCAGCTCTGCCGTTACCATTTGCACGGCCGTACATGTAATGCATGTCTGCTTTTTCTGCATACGTAAAGTCACCCATCGTCTACGGCAGCACAATTGTGAATGGCGCTTTTCCCTACTGCGATGCATCATGTTCAACAGCGGCTAGACATCTACTGCCCTCTACCGGCAATGATACCAACCGATCACTCCATTTCTCTTTCCTTTTATTTCCCCTGTTTTCGCCTCACCGCGTCACTTGCGACTATACATTCCTATACAATAAATCATTGTTACAATGTCCTGCACCTACCATTAAAGTTTGTACCATGAATTCGGGACCACCCTGTATATGTAACTTTTATGAGCTCTTTCGAATGACAAGTTCAGTTGGTTTAAGTTCTCAAATTTGACCTGTATGAGACTTCTTAAGCCGCGTTTACACCGGAATTGCAAACTTCTACCCCTTCGAACATCGAAGCTATTCCCAGAAACGGCACTCATTTCACCGCCAAGATCTCGTCTTGGCTTGGCAATTTGGCGAGTTTGCAACTCCAATTTTGTTTTCCACCAGGAGTCGGTAAAGATCAAAGGATTACAATTTCTGGGGGACATTTCTCCGAGACGAAATTTGGGATGAAAATGCTCCCCTATTTCGTCCTCTTTTCGTATTGCTTGACAATCACTGCTCCCCTCTGCCCTTCGGTACCCCGTGGTCGCACACGCCGTCTTTTGTTCGCTCATTGCGACATTTTGCCCTCATCGCTTGCCTTGACCACATCTCCCGCTAAGCTGTTAGTGAGTGACCTATTCGATTAAAAAGGCATGATGAATGTTGATCACTCTTCTCTACAAAGGGGTGAGAAGAGTGATCACCCCTTGGTGTTGCCGATAAAGTCGACAAAGCGTTTACACCAGAGTGGGTCGAAAAGGGGTCAGCATAGGGAAATTTATAATTTCTTCGCCACAAAAAGGGTGAGAAAAATATTTGCAACTCAGGTACTCCAAAATTGCGGCTTCGATATCCAATGCTGTCTCCTTCTTGGTGACCCATGTGTGCCATTTAGGAAGCGCTGTCAACGGAATATCACGCTTCCATACCACTATAACAAGTGCCACACAGTGCTGGTGACTAGATTGAAGAACTGTAAAAATTTTGAAGCAGGTACGTGTTTTGTATTTTGTACCTGCCACGGTTTAAATTCCAACCCTCGAAAGTGAATGTAACAGCGCACCAGATGAAAGTTTAAGTATTAGTTGTGTTAGTGCAACTTATTCTACACTCTTCAGAAGAGATAATTACCATGTTGTCTAGGTCCGTCGACATCGACAAACCTGTATCCCAAACGTGTAGCCGCTTCCATGATTGGCCCTTTCACTTCTGGAGAATATCTTTGCCTAGACACCGTAACTGGTCCTCCCACTCCATGGAATCCTGCATTGAGAAAAATATAGATCAACGCATTAGTAAGTACATAAATACACTTACCTTCAATAATGGACCGGACAGCAAGATGTGATGGTATAAGGGATATAATATATGCTTCAATAGGTTGATGGTTCCCCACGTGCTGCAATTACACTAGTAACCCTTCTGGGCATACTTTCAACAAGGGTTTGACACACAGCTATGGGTATTGATGTCCATTCCTGCTGCAAGAATGTCGCCAGCTCAGCTGTCGATTTCGGACGTGTTTCCATGGTCCTTAAGCGTCGCTCTAACACGTCCCAAAAATGTTCTATGAGGTTTAGGTGGGGACTCTGAGCAACAGGCGCCTCAATCCCATGATAGTACTTTACGCAAGTCCAACTTGATTGGCTAATCGGATCACATGACCCAGATACGTATGTCATGATAATTTTCTTTTGGCAATTTATCTCCCTTTCTGCTTTCTTCTTTTCTTTTCAGATCCATGGCTATGGGTGGGTATAGGTGGGAGACGAAAATTGTATCCTTTTATTATATAAGTTGATAATTATATAAGTTAGTGTTTTATGTATGCTTTTTGTTACATCAGAATGGTCCTAAGCCAGGGGGTGGATACGACACCATCATCCTAAAGCAAAGGGGACGGCAGAGGGGCGGGAAAATATCAGCTGGTAGTGAGTTCAGGAGTGGTTCTTAGATTATTTATGTAAAAACAACGGAAGCTTGGGAAAATATAAAAAGGTTATTAAAAATTAGGAAAAGTAAATTAAAATGAAAAGGAATTAAATTGGAATTTTTTAAAAATAATTTGGAGGATCTAAAAATTTTTCCCCAACTGGGTTCGAACTCAGGAAGTCATTCTCCGCTGCCGAAGCTGATCTGAAGGTAAGTGACTTTAGCCATTAGGCCATCGTTGCTTCACGATAAGATGCTCTTTAAAGTATAAGTACCCTTAATATAAGTTGGCAAGAAATACTACTAACAACAACCATACAACATATATATGAGGAGCAAATCAGAGTCAACTTGTCGGACACTTACGCTGTACGCTGAGGCGATAGTGTAAGTATTGTATTTCTACGAAACAACGCGCATATTCAAAATCAAATGGTTACTGCAACAATCAGATTGGCGAGATATCCAAGTGAAGCCAAGCCCGTGAAACTAGCCAATCAAGTTGGACTTGCGTAAAGTACTATCATGGGATTGAGCCGCTTTTCTCTGAGCAGGCCAGGGAAGACGTTTTACATCCATATCGCGATACCACTGCTTGACAGAGACTGCAACATGACATGAAGCGTTGTCGTCCTGGAAGTAACATTCGTCCATTCCATAAAATTGTCAGAGCGTACGAAGAACCTGATGGTCCAAAATGTTGATGTCGACGTTCAAATTTGCCAGTAACAACATGCAAAGATTCCAGGCCATACTACGGAAAACACTACGAAACAAGTAGTCGGATTTTATGCAAATCCGCTGACGTCCGTTACATTACTGTACATGTACTGTTATTACATATTTACATTTTTTCTCAATAATGCGTACACATTACAAAAGAACCGGGATGGTATGTAGTATCCGATACGTTACAACTTTCGAGCGATGTATTGCCAATTGTGGTAACCTTCCCGTTTTCGCGTTTTTCTTAGTTTTAAGGCAACCCTAGATATTTTCTCCTGACGATAATAAACGGGTCTCATGATTGGTTAAGGAAGAAAATACGCTTTTCCACTTTTATTTTTAATGTAGAACGGAATTAAAATTTAGACAGTCTTTGAAATTGTTGGGTGCATATGAATTTTGCTCTTGATTTATAAAATCGACTTGTTTTATTAATTTTCAAAATTTTTAGGATAAGTTTGAAAAGCAGATTGTAAGTTACAATTTTTTAAATTTGTCACTTTATTTAAATTTCAATTAAAATTTCGAAAAAAAATTTGGATTAAATTTGATTTTTGAAATTGCAGATTGGAATTTAGAATTTTTTTCCCCTTTTGGTTGCTTATTTCCCCTTAGTTGATTTGATATAGCAGTGGATAGTGTTATTGAACGTTAGAAAATGTTTTTTTTTTTTTTTGCAAACATGTAGTAGCTTGATTGGGAAGAAGGTGAAATGTCTTTCATGTGAGAATGATATGATTTTAACATTGAGAAAGGATGCTGGTGATAGGTAGGAGTGGAAATGTAGAAAGATAGGACAAAAATTTGGCAAAAGAAAGTATAACAGGAGTAAGAAATTGGAGGGTAAATGGGTGTTTGGAGGACTTGAACGAGGGACGGATAAATGTTTTATGGTTGAGGTGAAAAATAGGAACCAGAAAGTTTTGGCTGAGGTAATTCAGAGCTGAATTTTGCAAGGAACTACAAAAATTTCTGACTATTGGAAGTCATATGCTGGTATCAATACCCGAAGGACAAAGAGTTCAAGGGTTATCGATTCGAGCATATGACTGTTAACCATTGTCAGAATTTCAAGGACCCGGCTATGAGGGTAAGTTTGATTTTTGTTTAGCTTTTGGTTATATTACAAACACTGGACTATGCTTGGGTGGGGACCCAATACGGTGACTTATACGCATGGAAGCCAACGGTGAAAGGTCCTCGCCGGCCCCGGAGGGGCGGCGAGGTAGCCGGCAGGCGGGGATCGCGCGTTATACGCTGTGACTTATCTACAAACAAATTTCTCCCGGTATACTGGTTTAAACGCATTGAAACCTTAAGCGCAATACGCTTTGACTTCTCTAAAAAACAATTTCCTCTTGTAAAGTCGTTACAATAAAAATATTTGTCTTGCTTTTCCATATATGGCTCTATAACCTGGAATATCCCCATTGAGTTGCTCACATAATGCTTATTGCTAGAAAAATTGTAAAAAAATATTTTTTCACACTTTAGGATAGCAGAAGAATTTTTAGATTTTTGGTTTCTCATCAAAAACCTTTGTGTGGATTATGATCACAGAAAAGAACTACCTTATTAAAAAAAGATTTCTTGTTTTGAATTTTCTATGCATTGCAAAGTTTCTAATTCAAAATTGATGAAAATCCCGACGTTTTAAAAAAATCACGTTTTTTTTTTAATTATTATTATTATTATTATTATTTTTTTTTTAATTATAATTTTTTTTATTTTTATTTAATATTTTTTTTAAGTGACAAAACTAGGATGAAATTGACGCAAAATTGCGTACATGTTCGGAGAAAACCAGACTGAAATATTAGAAAATTTTCAAGTGAAATTTATATTGCTTTTTTCTTAATTTTTAAACAAATTATTATTATTATTTATGCACTATGCAAAGGTTCACGTTGTATATGGCGGCCATCTTGGAATTGCTTACATCGGCCGCCATCTTGATTTGGCGTAAACAATCGCTTTGGCGGCCTAACGTTGCGGATGCTACCACTCCACCAAGAACCGTAGCCGATTCAGCCTTTTCTTTGTCGTATTCGTATTCAACACATTGAATTAATTGGGAAATGACTATGTTCGTATCAGAAGCAGAAAAACTTTCACATTTTGTTGCGCAGTATAATCAAACTGCTCGAGTGTAAGTTCATAAGTTGCCCTTCAATCTCCTCCATCAATAAAAACTGACGTGACTTCAAACTACACTCACCATTAGCAACGACATCTCGATCTCTGTTGTCCTCAAGCTTGAAAAAGTATGGAAACACATCGTTGTAGCTCCAACCTGTTGCGCCCAGAGAGGCCCACTCGTCATAGTTACGCCGGTTTCCGCGGTTGCTCACGAGGGCGTTGATGGTGCTGCCTCCGCCGAGGGTTTTCCCCGTTGCCAATATGACTTGCTGAATTAAATAAAGAAAATGCAATTTTAAGAATGGATACGTAGGGTATTTTAACTAACGTCGCACTGGAGCTATTGACGTCGGACCGGGATCAATCTCCGAGAGAAAGATCAGAGGACAATATGAATTACGGTCAGACGACACAGTCAACACCTGAGTTGGAATCCCACTCTCCAAACTTCCACACCACGCCAACGTGAGGACATATGAGGCCACGATAGAATTAACATGTATACGACGGTCTATGGTTGGATTCGAACTTGCAACACTCCGGTTACAAATTCATTACTTTTCCAACCGGACTACCGCGGCCCCTGTCTACGAGAAGGATTTTCAGAGGAAACAAAACAGAGTGAAAATGAAGAGTTTATGTCCGCAACCAAATTCTCTTGCATCTCTACAAAAGGAAGTGTTTCTCTGTGTATTGTCTTGACGAATCTATGGTAGTTACAATAATGAACTTTGGCACACAGGTAGTCCTAATTTTTTGCGATTTTTGTGTCCAGCCAGAATTTTAAAATTTAATCTAGAACATTTTAAAATTAATTTATTACTTTTTTTCACATTTCTTTCTGGAATGTGACGTCACCCCTACCTCGAATGAAGAAGCGAGCGGATTTTGCGATTTTCGACCGCTGATGTCACAAACGGTTTTAGGCCGAATGCCTTTGGAATCATAATAAGTTTTCCGATTCTAGCGTGTTTTCATTTACGTTGTTGAAAATAGCCCCTTCGAGTCCGTCACGGCGTTGCCCGTGGAGTTCGTTTGCTAAACAAACCAAATGGGAATACGTAGAAATCACCGGGGGTTGGCGAGCAGTGGCCACACCTTACCCCTCGAAAAGAACTGCCACGGGCAACGCCCTGCTGCTGTTATATATCGAGGGTACCATAAAATGCAGCTTAGTCATTTCTGTGACGTTTAGTGTTTAATAAGCGTTTTCTAATCAGCTGCCATATAATAATAATACGGAATTCTTTCTTTGAATTTTTTATTGGCCAAGTGCTGAAATTGTATTTGGAAAAAAAAAAAAAAAAGCGCAGAGAGAATATTTATAGGATGCACTTTCCACTGCAAAAACCCTATTGACCAAGTGTCTAGCTTGCAGAAAAGCGCACGATGTAAAAGAGACACTCGAAATAGAACTAGTGATCCAAATGGCCTTTATAGTGTACCCAAGTGGTCTTTCGTGAGGTGAACAAAATTTGTGACACCCAGCACTGGATCTCTATCTGACACATACTTATACTGAAAATTGAAAAAACCTTCAGAACAATGGCTAATTTCGATTTCGAAGCTGCTTCAATGCAAGAGATCGTCACGCGCCATTTTGTCGTTGCAAGACGTCTGCTGTCATCAATACAGAAATAAGTCACAAGAAATTTGAGTTTAAATATATGTTGTTCTAGAGGCACCAACTCGCTTTTTAAAATAAACTTTTCCAAGCCGCGTGAGGGGGTGCGGTAGCCTGGTTGGAAGAACAATGGACTGGCAACAGGAACGTTGCGAGTTCGAATCCATTCAAAGACCGTCGTGTACAAAGGGGGTTTGTGCACGTTAAATCAATCGTGGCATTGAATGTCCTCACGTTGGCGTGGTGTGGAAGTTTGGAGAGTGGAATGCTAGCTCAGGAGTGACCTCGTCATCTGCTCGAGGCTCAAAATTACATGGTGTTGTCCTTGGTACTGTATTTTTGATTAACGTCGTACTGGAGCATCACAATGGGCTATTACCGACGGTCCGGTATCGATCTCCAAGGGAAACACCGCGTAATTTTGAACCACAGTCAGATTTCACGGCAACAACTGAGCAGGTGTTGTCCTCAGATCTTTTCCTTCGGGGGTTGGTCCCGGTCCGTCACCAATAGTTCGTTGTGTTGCTCCAGTGTGACGTTAATTAAAAAAATAAAATACGAAGCCGTGTGAAAATGCGGAGAAGCACTAACATCGTCACTAGACAGCATAAAAATAGGTTTTTAAATTAACGTCGAACTGGAGCAATACAACGGGCTATTGTCGATGGCCCGGGATCAAACAAGAAGGTATGAAAATATAGATAAAAGCTTTTTCTGATGTTGCAACACTAATTTTTGTACAACATATTGGAAGTCTAGTTTCTTCTTGTGACTTAATTCAGTAAAAGACGTCTCTTGAATTGAAATGTCCATTAATGTTCTTTTACTTTGGCGAAGCCTTAAAATCGTGATTAGTCCTTGTTAAAAAGTTTCCAATTCTTACTATAACTTTTGACTAAGGTTTTCATCTGTCTATTTGACTTGTATACTACTTGTTAATACAAAAAATTCACACAACAGAGTGACTGAGCACTACCAATCTTCTCATAATACTCAAAATCGTTTACTTTGTGACACACACGAAGAACTCTTGTGATGATTCAAAAGAATCGTAGAAAAAATAAGTGCATACTTTACGAAATGATACTACAAGTAAATTTACTGTGATTCGTTAATTTACTCGAAAAATTTCTTACAGGCATCAATCGTACCGATCAGTTTCGAAGTCGTTCTACCGAACACTATTCAATTCTGGTGAGTCAATGCTCTCAGGAATTTAGTGTATTAAGACAGTGTAGCGGATAGAACGTATTTAATGATCGTAACAAGGAAAATGTTGGTTTCACTGTCATTGCATACTTACAAGCTTAATACACTGAGAACATGTAACCTAATTCGATCTTCAATCTCTCAGTATTGCCTGTTCCCCTTGAGTGATTACTATGATATTATGTTGTTGCAATTCCATAGCTAAGTTGCGTAACTTTAACAGAAGACGAGAGGAAGAAATTACATGGAGTCAAGTCCGGTGATCGAGACGGCCAGAGAAACTGTGGTCTGTTGCACGACCAATTGGCTTATTGTGTGTATTCACTTATTATTCCCATTCATATGAAATCTCATATTAGTTCTTATGGAAATTGGGTGTACACCCATTAAAGTGGGGACAAACTTGGAGATTTTCTATATCCGATGTGTTACCTCATAGCAAACTGTTACAGTGCTATGACTCACCGAAATGCAGGTGATCATTTTGACTCATGTGTATCGCTCAATACATATACGTAGAGTTTGATTTTTATCTTACCCTGTTGACGAGAGAAGCGCCCGTGTACCGCTGCGGTACAGTACGATACTTCCAGTCTAGGTCACTTTGCACGAAGCTGCCGGCAACAGAAGGAATGTCGGTCACTTTCGGGGGTGGTTTACCAGCTTCCAGCAGAAGGACGCTCACGCAAGGGACTTCGGACAGACGACTCGCAACCACCGATCCCGCCGAACCGCCACCCACTTGAAAAAGGATTGAAAAAACATTACAATGCTTGGCTGGTTGTTTTGAGTTGTATGGAGCACGGGCCATATTTGGCCATGCGACGCCAGACACAAGACATATAGCATCAAGTAATAAGACATATGTGCTCCCACAATGATCAAAATACTGACACAGAGGAGAGAAATACACCCGGGGACGAATCAAACCTGCGTTACGATAGAACAGCATTATAAGTGCGTCGTTCCATAGGTGCCGATTCCTGTGACCTCCTTATCTTTATGGTTGGTACCCGGTCCCAACTTAACTCGCGGGAGGAATATAATAAATATACAGGGGTTGGACAAAAATATGGAAACACATCGTGAAACGCATGCTTGAAAAGAAATGTTTATTCTAGTGAAATGTGTAGGTGGCGCTGGGGCTTACGCCTTCTGACGCCACCTATACAACGTTGTAAATACGCTGCGCATTCGTTGTAAGCCGTTGTGTGAAGTTGTAATTGCATCATGTCAGAGCTAACAGACATCGAATGGGGGGAAATTGTTGGAGCTCGTCTGGTGGGTGCTTCCGTAAGCAAGGTAATCGAAGTGTTTCAAGAGGTACTGTATCCGAGATTTATTCCGCATATTTGAAAAGCGGAAAAACATCATCCGCTAAAGCACAGCGCGAACGAAAGTTGTGTTGGGTGATCGTGACAGACGATCATTAAGGAGGATTGTGACTAAATATCAGAAGACCACAGCTGCAAAAGTTGCTGCTGATATGAATGTCGTGCTCACAAACCCCGTGAGTACTAAAACAATGAGAAGGGAGCTCCATAAGCAGGGTATTTCTGGCCGAGATCTGCAATTCAAAAACCAGTCATCAGTGATGCTAATGCTTGTAACAGGAAAAAGTGGTGTTTAAGACATAAAACCTGGACTATAGAGTAATGGAAGACAGTAATTGGGTCGGATGAGTCTTGTTTCACACTTCTGGCCGACTTTACGTCTGGCGAACGCCATTACGAGCCTATAATACAGACTGCTTGTTGCCAAGAGTGAAACATGGTGTTGGTTCTGTGATGGTTTGGGCAGCCATACCATGGTTTACTGTGGACCCCATGATTACTCCGCAAGGGCACATTCACATTAAGGCCAAAGATTATGTGAACTTTTTGGCCGATCAAGTCCATCCCATAGTACAAACTTTGTTCCCCAATGGTGATGGTGTCTTCCAAGACGACAAAGCCTCTGTTCACACAGCTCACATCGTCCAGGGCTGGTTTTCTGAGCACGAGGATGATTTGTCACACATCCCTGGCCACCACAGTCACCAGACCTCAATATTATTGAATCTTTGTGGTCTACATTGGAGAGGAAAGTGCGTGATCACTATCCACCGCCATCATCGTTATCTGAACTTTGCTACCGTTTTGCAGGAAGCATAGAAATTTATAGATAGATAAAATAGATTCCCAACTCCTGTACATATAATAAGGGTGATAGGAGAGCTTCTGGGGTAAACCTTAATCTGCTCTTCTCAAATCTCTAAGGCCGCTTTTCTTTATGGTTGGATTGGATTTTGGGGTTTTACGGCGCAAGGTCCAAAAACGGACAAGCTGTGCCAATCTTTATGGATGGATCCTGGCCTCTGGTCAAATATGTGAGATAAATATTTCAAAATATGGATACCAGAGGAACTTTTGGGGAAAACCCCTTGGGCTGCTCATCTCTAATCCTTAATGCATGTTAACTTTATGGTAGGATCTCTCGTTCCTTGCCAAACATGAATAAATATTGCACAAAAAAATTGAAAAAGCTTCCGTGAACAAACCTTGGGCTGCTATCGGTTTACTTGAAGCTCCAAGAAAGGCAGCGGTGTCAATATTTCGTTTACTGAATGTTTTTCTGAATTCTCATGTCTTTCGAATAGTACTTTGTGATGGCTACACTTGTGTTTTGTTCAATCTAGACCACCTTATAGTATCGAACCCTTTGGATTCGTGCAATGCACTCAAGGGCACTGAATCTGTGCAAAGCTCGCGGGGAATGATGGTTTAATTGTGAATTACCTGGCACTTCTCAATAGCTTATGGGTAGCCAAATGTGTGTTAACAATAAGTTAAAAAGTCGAAGACGTACACGATATTTTTACCATCATAATAGGAATAATCAGTGCAGACCTGATACGAACTCATAGGCAGTCAATGTCATTTTCAATAATGATGAAATATTCCAGGATTCCTGACCGGATCTGTGTTCTCATGATACAGCGTTGAATTGTTTTTCACTATTGTTTAGTTTTTACAATTTCAATGATTAAAAGTTTTACTAATTTCTTAAAACCTAATGTGATGTTAAAAGGTGGTTGGATTTTAAGGTTCAAATGTCATATTTGCGGTCAAGCGGCGTTACATAGCAAAGTAAAGTAGTGGACAAACACAAAAGGAAAGTTTTATTTATGCATTAGATAGAAATATACCTTGAGTTAGTTACAGGAATCGTACAGCGCCACCTACATCTCGCAGGTTGCTAGCGCAGTGGGTAGATGAGAAAATTTCAAAATGAAGAATGGTTGAAGTTGATGATATGTTATGTTTATCTTGCCATGATTGGCGATGATAGGTTTCATGTCATTGTATGTGAATCATACAGTACCATTTAAATTTTTTTGAGCGTGTCTGTCTTTGGTGGTTGAAACTGATTTGGTACTTAAGAAGTTTCTTCATTTTCCGATGTCGATTTAAAGGGGACATTTCAAGTGAAGTGACATTAAAGAAATATTAAAATTCATCTCCTATTTTACCGCAGACACATCAGCCGTTTTCGATTTCATCGAATCTCTTTAAATGTGCAGGGAAACCCCCCACACGGCCCTTAAACAACTCAATTAGGTGGGTGGATTGTAATATTTTTGCCGTTGAAATTTATTTAAAATACTTAAACGACAGGCGGTCTGTTAGTGTGTGTTTTCATAATGCTCAGACAGGTCGAACCTCATTTAGTCATATGACCTTAATAACAAGAAACGGGGATGCTAAGTCTTCGGGGCACCAAATCCTGGGGCTCTCCAATATTATTATTTTTAGAACCGTGCTCCCAAACATGATGCATAAAATATACTCTATAACCAAAAAATGGACACACCAAGAAGGTGTTGCCGTGCTCGATCCTCTTGGAACGGCGCTGACTGGGGACGTATAGTCTGTAGTGATGAGTCCCGTTTCCAACTGTGTCCTGACGATAACCGCAGACGTTTGAGGACACGTCCAGGGCAGCGTGAGGATCCTGTCATTACTATCGCACGCCACACATGCCCACAACAGGGTGTTATGTTCTGGGGTGCCATCTCCTTTGGTAGCAATTTCTGGCACACAACGGTACATAGACGACATTCTATGACCGATTGTGGTACCGTTTCTTTTGCGACACCCCGGACCAACTTTTCAACAGTATAATGCCCTGCCGCACACGGCACGTGTTACTATGAATTGTGAGCCGCGGTAGCTCAGTTAGTAGAGCGTCGGGCTCGCATCAGAAGGGTTGTGGGTTCTGTCCTCGGCGGAGCCTACAATTCTGATGATTGCGAGATCGGCGCTTCGACCTGGCTAAAGACCGTCGTGTTCACTAATGGTGACTGGGGCACGTTAAATAGGTCGTGGTCACAATGTCCCCCATGTTCCCATACCAAATCAATACCTCTGGGGGTACCTGATCAGGGGGTTATCGGCCTCTGATTGGGATCTCAATTACGATATGTGTGAGTGAATGGATGTATGAAAGGGACCTTCCTGTAAAACGGATGTGTCATGTATGTCGAGCAAAGTCGGACTTCCTCCCAATGGGGCTCAATAACATGGAAGGCGCACCCCCCCTCGCCTCTTGCCGTCTTCGACGGGCCTGGCACTCCTCTGGTCTGCCAGTGTAGGCATAAGAAACAACAACAACAAACACTATGAATTGTCTTCAAGCTTTCCCAACACTTCCTTGGCCAGCTTGGTCTCCTGATCTCTCTCCCATAGAGCATATTTGGAACGTTGCGATTGCAACCATCCCGGAATGTTGACCATTTAGCCCGACAGTTGGAGACAATTCAGCAAGAAATTCCGCAGGACAACACTTGGGAACTTTTTCAATCCATGCCACGCAGGGTGACAGCTTGCATGCAGACCAGAGGTAGACCAACGCCTTGTTGACTTCCTCCCTCTCTAACGGTCAAATTCTGAAATAAATCATTCAATTGTTCTGAAATTTGAATCGTTGGTTTTTCTATGTATGTTCTTCACATCACTAATTTTTATCGCAATCAGACAACTTCTTGGTGCGTCGATTTTTGTTTGTTATAGAGTTTTTTATAAATACGTATACAGATAATGAAAGTAGTGAAATGAATAAACAAAAGTACTGCAAAAAGACATTTATTAAGGGTTCTCACTTGGCACCTCCAGTTGCCGAGACTAGTACTCACTAGGAAATGCCATTGACCATAGATATGTGATCTAATGGTACGAGTGGGATCCTGTCTCTCAGTCTCATTTTGTCATGGATCTGGAATTATAATCGGCCAAGCTGCGAAAAACCTGTTCCGCAAGAGAAGATTCCTATGGTAGATCAGATACAGATAGTTAAATAATTAAATTTCTAAAGATCATCATACCAATAACGTAATCGTATTCCGTCCTGAATGTTGTCTTTGTTATTGGTGATTGTCTCTGACTAGCCAATGACATGATCAGCAATGGGAACAGGGGAGAAAAAGGAAAGGGTGTAAGATATAATTTTTCTTCCATGAGCTCCATTTTTATGCTAGAAAAAAAAATATATAAGTCATCTTACCTACTGTAACGTACACTTGTATTGAAAGTATAATGGATAACAGACACATGTGACGGCTTTTCTGTCAAGCTAAAAAGGTGACGGTAGTGTTTAGTTGTGGAAGTGTTTTTTGCATTCCGAACGTGACGACGTTTAACTTGTTTTCCGAATACAATTGCACCCCGTCGTCACCAGTAGAAATTCAAAAAATATGAGTTATGAATTGATATATGAAAGCATTTTCCAATGCAATGCCAGCTGTAATAAAAGTCATCAACTTTATAAAAGCAAGAGGTCTTAATAAACGACAATTTGCACAATTATTAGAGAAAGTTGAGTGTCAGTATTAAGGGATTTTGACACACAACAATGTTGGATGGCTCAGTACCGGTCAAGCTCTTAATCGGTTTGTCATTTTATTTGAAGAAATTAAGCTCTATTTGAATGAAAAAAACAGTAATTTTGACGAATTTTCAAATATAGATTGGTTAAATGATTTTATGTTTTTATGCGA
This sequence comes from Metellina segmentata, assembly GCA_947359465.1. Classification (NCBI taxonomy): domain Eukaryota; kingdom Metazoa; phylum Arthropoda; class Arachnida; order Araneae; family Tetragnathidae; genus Metellina; species Metellina segmentata. The sequence continues at coordinate 8,194,042 of OX375875.1, forward strand.
CATCACACTCAGCATTTTAATGAACTGAATAAAAAACTTCAAGGAAATGGGCAAATTGTTTTAATGATGAATGACAATGTTAGGATATTTATGACAAAACTTGACATCTTTACTAGGGATTTGGAAATGAAAATCATGAAATATTTTCCTCAATTATAAAAATATTTTCAAAACACAATAACAATGGAAAATACGCTTGACGTTCAAGAAAATGCAATAAAAAATATTTAATGATTATACAAGAAATAAAACAAGACTTTGAGGAGAGATTTAATCAGTTTAAAAGTATGGGAAATACATTTCACTTTATTTTAAAGCCATACAAAACGAAATTCAAAACAATGGAGTTAAACGAATTTAAGTGGCTAGGTATCCATGATTTAGAAATGGAGTTAAATAAATTTCAAAGCAGTATAGTTTGGAAAAATAAATTTGATTACTTGATGTCCGAAGTAGAAGGGAAAATGTCTGAAAATGTGCAAAATATAATTATCCCATACTAAAAATTGAAAATATTATATTAAACGTATGATTATTTACTAAATAATTTTATAACAATGAAGAAACTTGCTAATGTTCTTTTAACGATGTTGACATCCACATATTCATGTGAAAAATTGTTTTTTTCGATGAATTTTGTTAAGTCTACCAATAGAAATCAACTCGGAATTGAATGGACTGCAAAATGGTGTTAAACTAATGAAAATTGAATATGAACCTAATATTAAGAAATTATTTGACAAAAAACAACAACAGATTTCTCATAGAATATACTTTAACTTTGTTGTACATACACATACCTGCAACTATATTATCTATTAAAATATAATAATTCATATTTATATGTTGTTTTCTTTTCCTTCTCCATTAAAAACTCGGTGCAAAGAGGGCTGGGCATGATTTATCCCCTTTCATATAGATTTTTTGCACTTCACTTGCAAAAGTAAAAGTTGTAAAACAATAGGAATCATTAACTTTTTAAATGGTTAAAAAATTGAGAACCAAAAGAAGTTATTTTTTCCATGCTCCCTCCCCCCTTTCCAAGTGACCCACGAGCTATTACTAAAAAAATTATGAACAAAATTTTAACAACTTCTTAAAAAGGTTCGCTGTCTCTGCCCTATACACTACCCTACAATAATGGACCAGACAGCAAAATGTGATGGTATAAGAGAAAGAATACATGATCTAATAGGGGGATGGTCCCCCACGTGCTGCAATCACACTAGCAACCCTTCTGGGCATACTTTCAACAAGGCTTTGATACACAGCTATGGGTATTTGTATCCATTCCTGCTGCAAGAATGTCGCCGGCTCAGCTGTAGATTTCGGACGTGTTTCCCTGGTCCGTAAACGTCGCTGTAACTCGTCCCACAAATGTTCTACAGGGTTTAGGTCGGGACTCTGAACAGACCAAGGAAAAACGTTTTACATCTATATCTTGATACCACTGCTTGATAGAGGCTGCAAGTGCAACAAGGCATGGAGCGTTGTTGTCCGGGAAGTAACATTCGTTTGTTCTATAAAATTGCCAGAGCATAGGAAGAACCTGATTTTCCAAAATGTTCATGTAAGAGTCGGCGTTCGATTGACCAGGAACAACATGCAAAGGTCCCAGGCTATACCACGAAAAACACCCCCAAACAAGTATGCAAGTTTTATGCATATCCGCTGGCGTCCGGTCCATTATTGTAAGTTAGTGTATGTATCATGCGAGAGTACTTGGGTAACCGGAAGTGAAATCTCCGTTTGGTTTGTTTGTTTGCATTAAAATCTCGTAGGAAGTTTTTTCAAAAAATACAATTTCGGCTTGAATGAAATCCCGCATAAAAGGACTATTTTCAGGGTCAAGAAGATATGAGTAAATAAAGTTGATCAGATACAGAAAAATAGAAATAGTATAAGACCAAACGCAGAATATTTAAAAAATTTGATTTATACAATAGAATTACCTTCTCGGTAACCGTAAGTAATAACGCTTACAACGAGTCATTAAATTGGTCCCATGACAATTAATGGTATTTTGAGGGTGTAATACCAATAACCCTACATTTTAAAACTAAAGTCTTTTCCTACTATAGTTTGGGCTAAAGATAGCATTTTAAAAACACTCTTTCCAGGACTCTGTCCAGGATTTTGAGGGTATAATACCAATATAACCCCACAACTTTAAACTAAACTCTTTTCAATGATGGTTTGGGCTAAAGATGACATTTTTATAAAACACTCTTACCAAGATTGTCCCGAATTTTGAGGGTATAATACCAAAATAACCCCACAACTTTAAGGGGACATAGTACCTTTCGGGCCAAAAATTGATCATTTTTCTGTACCATTTTCGACTCATCATAAATCAACAACCTTTACTCATTTTTGAATGGAATTTTTATAGGTTCCATAATAAAGTACTAACTTTAAAAAAATGGTAAAATATTTGTAATTCAGATAAAATATTTTTTTAAACAGCATAAAATGTAAACACAAAAATAAAAATAATTTATTGGCTAACATCTTGCTTCCCGCAAGATAATTTTTGAAATATATACAGTAGAATCTAAATTTTTATGTCAAATTAAAGCTAAATAATACCTTTATACTGCAAACCTCAAAATTTAAAATTATCTAGTATTTTAATATTTAAAAATAATTAAAATTTCATAAAAAATTTAAATTATTGAAATTTTTGTCTTTATCATGCTATATATTAAAATGTATGCATCTCATTAATATATTGGAGGTTCACAGAATTAAGATCCATAAGTAGAACATACATGTGAAATATTATAGCTCTACAATCATAACTTTTTTTGTAATATTGTGGGAAAGTCTAAAAATCAGAAACTGAGAAAATCAAGTTTGAAGATTGAATTTCTATTATGCAAAATATCATGAAAATCTTAGGGTTAAAATGCTCCTGCTACATATGTAGGACCTTCTATTTCTGCCAAATGCTCATTTAAAGCTTTTTTTTCTCATTCTGTGAGCCCTACGGTCCTCTAGTGTTGATGACCTACATTTAATTTCTGCACTTTTCAAACACGACAAATCAGATTTTTTTAGCAGAGGTGTATGCAAAATGTCCTACCTGCAGGCCTAGACATTTCAAAATGCTCATACGACCTGCCATTCCATCATTAAAAATTACTAATGCTTCGTTTATTAAAACGTAATAACAGTTTTAGATGATCCGGATGTTTTCGGATAATACTTCCAAACAGTGGAATTAAAAGACCCATTAACATTTTGTGTCTTGCCACCCAGACATTTTTTCAACAACTTGGGTGCTGATAGTTCTGCAAATGTAGGTTTAATTGCATCCATTACAGGTATTGGCACAGTTTTCTTGTATATATAGGAAACACTTGTGTCAAATTGGGATCTTTGATACTCACACCATGACGTGGGACCGTCAGATTGTTTCCCTTGGGAATGCTGATTTCCATGAAAACGACGTTTCTTTCTGCGAAAATCACCAGATCTACGATCTGCTTTGTCAGACATTTTAACAGGATTTATAAAATGACTATTTATATCAATAACAAAAAATTGCAACGTCTTTCTAAAGCTAAGACAGAAGAGACCACATGAAAGCAGTTAGCTGTTATTCTTGGATTGTTATTCATCTTTCAATCAAGTTATCCTGGTTAAAGTTATCAAGTTATCTTTCAATTGTTATTCTTGGAGTTGATCAATTCCTTCTCCCTGTTAAATAAATGTATTACATAGATCAGCAGAGTGGCTGAATATAAAATAATTACAAGGATGCTTTCCATTCCGAAACCGAAACTAACTACATTCGACTCACTATCACAAGGTCAGTCAGTATTGACATTTACGTTTTTTATTGCTGTAAGCTTAATTTTCATCGGATTTCGATGCAGTTTGTTTTAAAATGCTCCCAACATTCCAAATTATTTTTTTAAATTAATTTTGAAAAATCGATTTTTTGAAGGGTACAAGGTACTATGTCCCCTTAAACTAAACTCTTTTCAATGATAGTTTATGCTAAAGATAATATATGGAAAACACTTAGCAGATAAAAATATACGGGAGAGTCTTGATACCACAATGGGGAGTTCCGGATTATTCGTCTCTTTGTGGTATACTATTCTCTTAAACGAGTCGTTATAAATTAAATAGTATATTAGGTTGGCTTACAGATCGTTACATGTCACGCCGATTTAAGATGACTCGTTCTCCAACATCTTTAAATTGAATAGCTATCCCTTTACAATCTGTATAGAAGTTCTATCAGATCTTTCCCTTCGTGATTAATCCAGAACCGTAGCCAATAGCCTTTGTAGTAGTGTTGTGCCATTCCAGTGTGACGAAAATTCAGCTACCTATACAGTTTTATATTTTATAATTTTTTTCTTCTTCCAAATTCTGTATTCATCTTAATTTGTGTGAAATTAGTCACATTTACGGTAAGTAGTTGAATCTACGTCACACTGGATCAACACAACTGACTATTGTTGACGGTCCGGGATCAATCGATGACAAAGATTCGAGGATAACACCTCGTAATTGTGAAGCTCTGTAAGATAATGAGGTCGGCACATGAGCTGGCACTCCACTCTCCAAACTTCTAAGCCACTCCAACGTCATAGCCACATCCAGAGTAAAGTTAAAAAGATACAAATAGGATATGAGCAAAAATATTCCATATTAAATTTTAGAATTACCTGTTAAGAAATGCGGTACACAAGAATTTCAACGATTTTAGCGAAAAGGAAAAATTTCTAAATTTTTTTAAAGGTAGACATTTAGGCACTTGTTTGAGATTGTTCTATACGTTATGATAAAAGTATATAAATGCATCTATTAAAAACATTTTCATGAAATAATCATAATCGGAAAAACTATTCAAACGACGTACCTCAAAAATGATTCAGGTAAGCAGATAGGTTCGTCCCAGGAAGTTAATGAATGAAAGGCGAAATGTATTTCCCATTCGCAATTTAAAACAAAGGAGAGGAATTTTAATTTTAAGCAACGCGGGGCAGTTCACCGAATTTCAAATTTGAACTGCAAGTTGAAATCCGCTGTTCCGTAATCAACGCTTGTTTACTTGTTACTGTCGTTTGACCAGCTGCTAGCATGCGATGTAGTAACAATAAGCTGCTATGAAATTAAACAAAGTCGACTGTTTAAATTCTCGGAAAGTATATAAACATTTATACTGTCGTATAAACTATACTCTGTTTCACCTTAACTTGTCAGTAGAGTAAAGGCTACGTTGACCGCATCACAGCCGTTGTCGTAGAAACTAGGGTTACAATGTCAGAAGAAGTCAGCTATAAGCGAGGAAATTCGCCCTTTTTGGCAAGGAGAGATAAAATGCACGTGGAAATTCTATACGTTTCACAGATCTTTAATTTCTAATGGCTCTTGCATTACATTTGTTAATTAAACAAAAAGCTACTCTATGTTAATATAAATGCGTTTTGATTTTTCTAAATGAGTATTATTTTTAGTTATTTAAAAATATATATATTTAAAATTTTTTTACAATAAATGTTGTTTAAAAAAACAGTCTATTTAAAGATGTGATGAACCATAAAATTCATTTTTTGAATTTACTTACCTGAAAGCTAAACACCTTGATTAATACTTCTTTTTTCAATTTTAATAATTTTATTAAAGGAAATTAATCCAATTTAATTACTCCTTTGGTCTTACATTTGGTTGGACAAGGTAGGGGAGAGTGCGTCGTCTGCTAAAATATGTGTTTTTCTTAACAGCAAAATATAGTCTCCAAATTAAATCAAATTTATTCTGATATTAAAGAAAGTAAATAACAAATAAAAATACATATAACATAGAGGATATAAAATACATTCACAATAAATAAATAGAATATAAAAAATACAAATATAGTGAATACACATACAATAATAAAAAAAATGAAACCATTTTAAAAATTAGAGTTAAAAAAAATAAACCTTATATGTGTGAAACATATTCTGAAACTCGCGGAACGGTGTCGGGTTGATTAGTAGTAAATTATTAATTTTATGAATAATTTAAAATAGTTTACAAGAAAGTGTACAGAAGAAACCAATCTCTTTCATGAATAGTAGTTACAATGAGAAAACTATATTTACGTTTTACTTATTCATCACATGCATTTATACATCATCAATATATGTAAAACATAGCAAACATCATAACAAATCTATTTACATTATAATATACTTATTCATCACATGAATTTACACATCATCATCACTTAACATTTCCGAATCGCTATCAGACTCACTATTAAAAGAAATTACCAAGTTCTTACTTTCCCAAATATCATCCACAAGTCCATCTACTTCCCACATGTATTTCTCTTTTTCAGTAACATGGTTTATGCAGTTTTTCCAATTTTGTACAGAGACCTTTTCAATCCCTTGGATGACTAAATCCTTCACATCGTTCAGTTTAAAAGTCTTGTTTTCCCTGGCAACGTGTCCTTTTACTTGACTCCATATCATTTCAATGGGATTAAGCTCACAGTGATACGGGGGAAGTCTCAAAACCTTATGTCCAAATTTTTCGGCAATTTCTTCAACTCTGTATTTATCAAACATATGTTTGATTTCGCTAACTTTTTTCAACAGTTCAATCTTGATCATGTCCTGGTTCCACGTAATGTTTTTCAACGATAGCCATTCTTGAATTGCACTTTTTTTCCAAGATGTCGTCGGAATTTTTTCTTTCTTCACCGAGTGATAGGGGGCATTGTCCATCACTACAAAGCTGTTTCGTTTCAATTTAGGCATGATATCTTCAAACCACTTCTCAAAATGGTTACCATCCATTTCTTCGTGGTAGTCACCGGATTTTTTTTCCTACAAAAATGTCAGCCGCATCAGGTACAAATCCTTCATCACTTCCGATATGGGTAATGATGAGTCTTCTTCCTTTTCCTTTTGGTGCAGCCAAGCCTGTTGTCAAACTTGAAGAGGAAGCTTCATTGGTGCTTTTGATGTTTTTGTCTTGCCATACTCGACTTTGTGAGTGTCCTTCATTCACCCATGTTTCATCTAAATAATAGATTGAAGCATTTTCATTCTTCAGTTCTCTAATTTTTCGTAAATAATTTCTTCGCCATAAAATTATGTCGTGTCTTTCTAAAAGCATAGCCTGCCTTTTTCGCTTTTCAAAGGAAAATCCCAAATCTTTCAGTATCCTGTACAGTGTACTTCGGCTAATGTTTGTCGAAAAAATATCCTTATCATTGTTAATTTCATTTAGAACTTTGTCCAATGTAGGAATTTCATTTCGACGAAAACAATCATGAATTTTTCGTCGGATGCACGATAAAGTAAAGTTGTCATATTTCATCATTCTTGTTCTTTTTCCAACGGCATAAGGTCGTTTTTTTCCTGGAGTACTCAAAGGACTTGTCGTCTTCTTTTCTTTTTTCAAACGAAAAACAGTTCTTTTGGAAACACCAGTTAGTTGAGACACCTTTCCGACGATTTGGTTAATGGAATCACTATGGTTTTCTTCTCGAAGTCTAGAATAAACATTCAATATTTTCCTTGCTTTGATGGCGTATACAGCTTGGATGGTGACGTTCCTTTTTCAGCCATGTTCAGAGTATCAAACACACTCCAATAAAATAGCACAAGAGAGATATGAACGTAAATACACACGCTAGCAAAGACGCAGAGCGAAATGGCGCAGACTTGGCCGGAAAGCGTATTTAGCTCGCCAGAAATGTTACCATGGAAACCGGTTTAGAATTCCGTTTCGGATATATTCATTCGCTTCGGTCAAAAAAAAATGCTTTTTACAAATAAATAACCGATTATAAAGGTTCAAAAATCACTCCTTCATTGTAGGACAATTTTTACACGTTTATATGCATTTTCTTTATTTTAAATTCCAAATCAAGTTGGAATTATTTTTCATGCGGATGAACATCATTTCTGCCTTTCCCAATACTGACAAGTTAAGGTGAAACAGAGTATAGCCGAAACTAACTTTATTATTTACTCGGCAATCCCTCTAGGAATGTGTGAAACTAAGGTCGGTATGGCTTATATATAGTGAACGGTTCAGGGTAGGTACTTAAACGTCGCACTGAAGCATCACGACGGGCTATTGTCGAAGGTCCATGATCAATCCCTGTAATGTCAGATCTGAACCAAACAATAAATTATACAGGATCAACAAAGATAAAACATAAGTTTATTATAATTGCATACTTGAAGAGTCATGCAAGTACGATTGAATAAGTTACAGTTGCCAGATACAGAATAGTATACTTGCTATTGCCAGATGTACACATAAACAATTATTATTACATCACCAGATAATAGATTACAATATACTCCTCTATAAATTCAGGCGTACATCGGGCTTTATGTTACGCTTAGTGCGTTCATTAATATTTACTGATTGTGGGTTAATATTATCTTTATTAAAGTCTATTTCGTTTGAATGAGAGTTAGTGGATTTTACTACTTCGTTATCTGCTTCTTTTTGTGATCCTTCCGGGGTTATATCAACATCTATCCCTGTCGGTGGAGCTTCCTGATTCTTCATAACCTTGTTATCATCTTGGTTATGAATATTGCTGCCTTTACACACAGTATCAAAGTTTACACAATTATCATTATCTATATATATATTTCTTTTACGTGGCACGCAAAAAAGACGTTATTTGTTACCGCGTTTTGGCAACATTGTGCGATTGTTTGTTTACTAGGAGCCTCGCGAGTCATTTGAATCTATAGCGTTATCGGATGAAATTTTATTGAAAAAAAATGAATTTTAGACGAGCTGTTGCGGTTCGTAATAGAAATCTAAGAAAGCGGAGGATCTTTTCAGGGCTATTTAAAAAACGGTACTTTTCAAGGCTAACAATTATAGTTATACAAGACGCGCGTGCACTACAAATTTCTTCAACAAACTCAGTCAAAAAGTGTATGGGTGGCTCGAGTACTGGGGAAATGTACACACAAACAAAATGCTGGGTATTCAATTTCCAAAGCAGCGCTTACATTGCGAGTAAAAATTTGCTCAAAGTTTTCATTTAAATTCTGATTCCAGAGGTACTGTATATATCTTTTATGGGAACAGCTACACTCTACGTTTATGAGCGATGGCAACGGCCTTGGCGATTTTTTTGGCGCGCTTCTAAAGTTGCCAAGGAAGTAATTAGTTCTTAACTCTTTTTCTGTCACAAATGTTTTTCTTTTTGCAACACACATTTATAAACACATTTCAGAACGTTTTGAAAAGTATGTTTTTTTTAAAACTTTTTCAAAAAGTAGTAAGCTTAACCACATATCAAAACACATTTGTGAACCAGCAGAGAAACTAAGCTACGAATGGTAAGAATACCCTGAAACATCAATTACACTAAATACAGTGAGCATGTTGAAAAAGAAAAAGATTTACAAAAGAAAAAAAGTAAGAAATAATACCTGATAACGTCAGAATTCTCTCGTAAAATAATAATGAAAACGAAAATGGTCAAAAAAACAAAACTCTTAATCCTTTCGTGAAAACTATTATAGTAAAATAAAAATTCCAGGTACAGCTACACTCTACGTTTATGAGTAATGGCAACGGCTTGGCGATTTTTTCTGGTGCACTTCTAGTAACGAGTTACGATAAATTAAGGCAACCCATCTTTCGTTGCTGTTGTTGTGGTTTTCATGGCAACCTCGGCAAACGGAAACTTTTAATTTTCATTTTGAATATTCTAGAAAGTTTTTCCAAAATCCGTTAAAGTCGTTTGATTTCATTGATTCGTTTGAAATTTTTTCTTTCCTCCCATTGGTTATTTTGTTTTTAAAATATCCTTTGATTCCATTGGCCCTTTTAAATCGTTTTATGTGATACCATTGGTCCTTTAATTTGTATTTTGACAGTTGTGGAATTTTTATTTTGTTATAATAGTTTTCATGACAGGATTAAGAGTTTTTTTTTGTTGACCATTTTCGTTTTCATTATTTTTTTACGAGAGAATTCTGACTTTATCAGGTATTATTTCTTGCTTTTTTTCTTTTGTAAATCTTTTTCCTTTTTCAACATGCTCACTGTATTTAGTGTAATTGATAAGTTTCAGGTTATTCTTAACATTCGTAGCTTAGTTTCTCTGCTGGTTCACAAATGTGTTTTGATATGCGCTTAAGCTTACTACTTTTTGTGAAAGTTTTTTAAAAATATACTTTTTAAAACGTTTAGAAATATGTTTAAAAAGTGTGTTGTAAAAAGAAAAAAAAAATTGTGACATTAGAGTTAGGAAATAATTCTTTACTTGGCAACTTTAGAAGTGCGCCAAAAAATCGCCAAAGCCGTTGCCATCACTCATAAACGTAGAGTGTAGCTGTACCAAATTCCACAACTTTGTCAAAATACAAATAAATGGACCAATTGTATCACAGAAAACGATTTAAAAGGACCATAGCAATCAAAGGATATTTTGAAAACAAAATAACCAATGGGAGAAAATAATAATTTTCAACGAATAAATGAAATCAAACGATTTTAACGGATTTTGGAAGAACTTTCTAGAATATGAAAATTGAAAGTTTCCGTTTGCCGAGGTTGCCATGAAAACCACAACAACCGTAACGAAAGATGGGTTGCTTTAATTTATCGTAACTCGCTACTAGAAGTGCGCCTAAAAAATCGCCAAGCTGTTGCCATCACTCATAAACGTAGAGTGTAGCTGTACCCTTTTATGTAATACAACAAATTTAGATTTGAAAAATATTTTTTTGGAATATATTTTGTAATCAATCCCTTCTGCTAGGACACGTGTCTTCATTGATGCGAGCGAGGCGAGCATAGGTTCGCGCAGCGAACCAATGAGAATTGCGAAGCAATCTTCCGGGGGTTGGCGAGCGTTAGCGAGCAGGGGGCAGGCCCCCTAGTAAGTACTACTACCTTTAAACACAGTATCAGAGTTTACACAGTTTTTATTGTAAGTACTACTACTTATAATAAAATCGTTATTACTCTTATCAATAATTATCTGATATAAATGTCTTTTCCAAACTAATTCCTCATTAATAAGTTTACACATGTATACTCTATCACACACACACACACACACACACACACACACACACACACACACACACACACACACACACACACACACACACACACACACACACACACACACACCCTATCTCCTTCCCTAAATATCTCCTCCCTAGTACCTTTGCTAATTATAGTACCTGATTTATTAGGTTTTTTTTAGTAAATCCAGTCTCATTCTGATTTTACTTTTAAATATCAAACTTGCAGGTGTAACCCCTGCAGTCATGTGAACTGAATTTCTGTAGTGAAAGAGATACCTATTCATCAATGTTTCAAAGCTTGCACTGTTATCAGTTCGGGCTTTTAACAATTTCCCTACACTACCTTTTAAACTTCTTCACAGCATTCTAGCTAACCCATTGGTCGCAGGGTGAAATGATGGTGATTTCAAGAACTTTATTCCATTAGTTTGTAAGAAATTAATAAATTCTTTCGATACAAACTGCCTTCCATTATCAGTTTCGACCACCCTAGGCAAACCAAAACGAGCAAAATACTCTCTAAACCTCTCAACGCATGAGTTAGAATCTGTATTACTCATGATAAAAGCTTCAACATACTTAGAGTATGAATCTACAGTAATTAAAATCATTTTCCCTTTTATAGGTCCTAAAAAATCAGCATGAATTCTTTTAAAAGGGTAGCCAGCTTTGTTCCTTGAAATAATTTTACATTTCTTAGTTTCAGGCCTATGTTCAGAGCAAAGACTGCATCCACTGACAAAATCTTCGGTACAGCTACACTCTACGTTTATGAGTGATGGCAACGGCTTGACGATTTTTTTTGGCGCACTTCTAGTAGCGAGTTACGATAAATTAAGGCAACCCATCTTTCGTTGCTGTTGTTGTGGTTTTCACGGCAACCTCGGCAAACGGAAACTTTCAATTTTCATTTTGAATAATTTAGAAAGTTCTTCCAAAATCCGGTAAAATCGTTTGATTTCATTGATTCGTTTGAAATTTTTTATTTCCTCCCATTGGTTATTTTGTTTTTAAAATATCCTTTTAATGCATTGGTCCTTTTAAATCATTTTCTGTGATACCATTGGTCCATTTATTTGTATTTTGACAGTTGTGGAATTTTTATTTTGTTATAATAGTTTTCACGACAGGATTAAGAGGTTTTTTTTTTTTTTTTTTGACCATTTCGTTTTTATTATTTTTTTATGAGAGAATTCTGACGTTATCAGGTATTATTACTTGCTTTTTTTCTTTTGTAAATCTTTTTCTTTTTCAACATGCTCACTGTATTTAGTGTAATTGATAAGTTTCAGGGTTTTCTTACCATTCGTAGCTTAGTTTCTCTGCTGGTTCACAAATGTGTTTTGATATGTGATTAAGCTTACTATTTTTTGTGAAAGTTTTTTTAAAATATACTTTTTAAAACGTTCTGAAATGTGCTTAAAAAGTGTGTTGAAAAAAGAAAAAAAATTGTGTCAGGAAAAGAGTTAAGAAATAATTCTTTCCTTGGCGACTTTAGAAGTGCGCCAAAAAAAAATCGCCAAGCCGTTGCCATCAGTCATAAACGTAGAGTGTAGCTGTACCAAATCTTCAATGTCAGAATCTAGACCAGGCCATCAGAAATAGGCCCTAGCATTACTTTTCATTTTGACTATACCGTCATGAGTACTGTGAAGCTCAGTTAGCAGCTGTTTTCTATACTTATGAGGGATGACAACCCGATACCCCTACATTATTACCCCTTGATCACTATTTAGTTCATTTTGACGGCTAAAATACTTTACAACTTCTCTATCAGTAGCCTTCTGGGGAAATCCATAAGTAATGTAACTAAACACTTTTCCCAAAATTGGATCCCTTCTTGTTTCTGATCTAATTTTAAAAACATCTACTAGTACTTGTTCCTCGATAAAGTGAACGTAATCATATTCCTCTGCTTCAGGTAATTGGTTGTCAGTTACAGGACATCTAGATAAAGCATCAGCATGAATATTTAATTTCCCTTTTATATGCCGAAAATTATAATTAAAACCAGATAAAAACAATAACCAACGTTTGAGACGTCCTGCCACCATAGGTGGTAAGCTGCGATTTTCTCCAAATAAAGCCAATATAGTGGCTTATGATCACTCACTAATTCAAACTTAGTTCCTATCAAATACTGATATAGCTTTTGGCAAGCCCAATAAAGGGTCAAAGATACTTTTTGTATCATTGAATAATTTTGTTCTGCTGGGGTGTAGACCCTAGAAACAAAACAGATTGGTCTCTCAGACTTATCTTCCAAAATATGTGATAACACAGCTCCTATTCCATTTTGACTAGCGTCACATGATAACCTTAAAGGTTTAGATCTATCAAAATTGGGCTAAAATTCTGTCTGATACCACTTCTTTCCTAGCATAATCAAAGGCTTGTTGACATTTAGTTAGTCCATTTGAAATCGATACCCTTTTGTAATAAATCATACAAAGGTATCATTTTTGGTGATAAATCCGGAATGAATTTGAAATAATAGTTAATTATACCCACAAATATTCTAACCTCATTAACGCTACGTGGGCATGGGAACTCCGACATTGCCTTAACCTTAGCATCATCTTTTGAAAACCATTTTTATTAATAGTATGCCCTAAATATTTAACACTCTCGTTGAAAAATTCACATTTCTTCAGATTAACACGAAATCCTGCAATTTGTAATTTATACTGGTGTAAGAAATTAAGAGAATTTCCAGACCTGGTCGATTATCTCTAAAACTACTGTACCGATTTTAATGACATTTGATATGTACATACATTGATACAATACAAAACAAATAACCATTCAATAATTGTAATACACACGCATGATCGTGCGTAACACTCGTTGGAGTAGGAAAGTAAGAAACAGCGGTTGCAGAATAAACAAAAAAAATGGGTTAATAGGGGGTATACAGGTCTCGCAGCGTGATTTCATACTTGAAATAAGGCAGTTTATCATTTCCTGTGGCAATTGGTCCCACGCGTTCAGAAACGCTGTTTTCATTTCCTGGATGGTTCTCGGAGGGGGGTTGCGAGTTGCAATTGCCCTCCCCAGAGCGTCCCGGACATGCTCTATAGGGTTAAGGTCTGGAGATCTGGCTGGCCAATCGATCCGGCGAATATCCTCACTCTCTAGAAATTCGTCAACCAGAAGAGCTCTATGTGGCCTCGCGTTATCGTCCATTAAAATGAACTCAGGGCCAACTGCACCCCTGAAAAAGCGAACATAGGGCTCCCACACCTCATCCTATACCTCACACCAGTCACACTGTCTCTTTCAAAGACATGGAGAGGTGTGCGGCTATCCAACATGATGCCTGTCCAGACCATTAAACCTCCTCCGCCATAATGGTCGATTTCGCCGACATTGGAGGGTAGGTAGCGGGTCCCTGGTTCTCTCCATATGAACGTACTACGAGAAACGGTGTTTAGGCTAAACCGGGACTCATCAGTGAAGAGAACGGTCGCCCATTGATCCATACTCCAATCTCTATGCTCTCTGCGCCATGATAAACGGATTCTCCTGTTCGTAGAAGTGAGCGGGACGCAAACAGCAGGTCTTCTTGCGAACAACCCTCTCTCATGAAGTCCTTTGGAAACAGTCACCCTTGATACACGAGTTCCTGTGGCTGCATACAAGTCACGAGAGAGCTGAGAAGCTGTAGCACTCCTGTTACGCCTCGCTATAATCGTCAAATGGCGATCTTCTCTGACCATCGTGGCTCTTGGACGACCTTGCCCAGGCTTTCTCTCGATGTATCCGGTATCATGGAACTGTTTCCATAAGTTAAACACGACGCTGGGCGTTAAATTGAACTCTCTACAAATTTGGACTTGAGATTGGCCTGCTTCTAGCCTCCCCACAATTAGCCACCTCATTCCATCATCTAAACGTTGGTGGTTACTCATTTTTACTGTTACAATTTGAAATTAACCGATTGATGCAAAATAACACCAAGAAATTCGCTGAGGTGTGCTAGCGAACGAAATGCGTCTTAACTTACGAGCGTTTATAAAGCCTGTTTCTCTACTGGCTCCGTCTACACACACGTGTACGCTTACGTATTTGACGTACAAGATTTGCATTTTCGTCTAAAAGCAGTGGTTTTACATTCAGTTTAGTTCTTTTCATGAAATTAGATGAAATATTCAAATTCTCTTAATTTATTTCACTAGTGTATTTAGAACTGCCTCTAAATTTTTTTAAATGTTCCTGTTCATGACTCCCCGTGTGACTAAAATATCCTCTAACAGATTTACAGTACCCTTAACACCTTGTAAGGTATTCTCAATCACTCTTTGAAAAATAGAACATGCTGGTTTAGTATCGAACTAGGGGGCCTGCCCCCTGTTCGCTAACGCTCGCCAACCCCCGGAGGATTGCTTCGCAATCCTCATTGGTTCGCTGCGCGAACCTATGCTCGCTTCGCTCGCCTCAATGAAGACATGTGTCCTAGCAGAAGGGATTGTTTACAAAATATGTTACCAAAAAAATGTTTTTCAAATCTAAATTTGCTGTATTACAGAAAAAATATATACAGTATCTCTAAAATCAGAATTCAAATGAAAACTTTGTGCAAATTTTGACTCGAAATGTGAGGAACTCTTTGGAAATTGAATACCCAGCATGTTGTTTGTGTGTACATTTTCCCAACACTCAAACGACCCACACTTTTTCATTGAGTTTGTTGCCGAAAGTTGTAGTGCAAGCGTCTTGTTGAACTATAATTGTTGGCCCTGAAAAGGACCGTTTTTTAAATGGCCCTGAAAAGATCCTCCGCTTTCTTTGATTTCTATTATAAACTAACTGCAACAGCTCATTAAAATTTCCTTTTTTTTTTCAATAAAATTTCATCCGATAATGCTATAAATTCAATCGATGCGCGAGACTTCGCGATAAACAAACAATCGTATAGTGTTGCCAAAACGCGATTACAAATAACGTCTTTTTCGTGAGCCACGTAAGAGAATTATATATATAGATGGTAAAGGGTTTACACAGTAGATACCATAGGGTACTTTGGAATTAAATGGTTTCCAATGGATGCAACTTGATGATTTGGGTATCCAACTTGCAGAATTTTAAGACAGCATCTGGTCTCGAGTGTTTGTCGACTTGAGGACTAAACTTGAGAATCTGAAAAGAAATCGTTTAAAGAGTGCTACTATTGGAGTGCTTAGAACCGATTATAGGACACTTTTAGTACCCCGAAAAATCTAGCAATGGCTCAGTGTCGGATTTGGGCCCCTTGTTTGGTAGGGGCGATCTGCAGATCGAAATATGCTCCGAAATTAGTTCACTTAAGATTTTCTTAAAAGCTTCCTACTCTGAAGAGCCAAAACATTATGACCACCTACTCTATAACGCGTTGCGTCTCCTTTGGCATGCAAAACAGCTGCAACTCGACTGGGCATAGATGCCACAAATCTTTGGTACATGACTGGAGACAGGTTGTACCGAATGTCAAAGTCAAGATATTCGGACATGGTGGTGTTTGAGCTCTGAGCTGCCGCTCCATGACACCCCGAATGTGCTCTATCGGATTAAGATCCGGCGAGTTAGGGCTGACCAACCGGTATAGTGGTTAAAGTGTTAGCCTCTATATCGGAAGGTTCCTGGTTCGAATCCGGGTTCGGGCATAGATGTTTGTAAGCGCATAGTGTAGAGGCGGCTGGTACACCTTAAATCTGTCGTGACCGAAAGTCCTCACGTTGGGTTGACGTGGAAGTTTGGAGAGTGGGGTGCCAGCTCAGGTGTTGCTTCGTCATCTGACCGTGGTTCAAAATTACGAGGTGTTGTCCTTGGATCTTTCCCTTAAGGGACTGATCCCGGACCGTCGTCAATAGCCCGTTGTGTTGCTCTAGTACGACGTTAACTAAAATTACCATTGCCATTTCCATTACCGGCGAGTTAGGTGGCCAGGACATTAAGTGGAATTCATCATTATGTTCCTCGAACCACTCCAACACAATCCGAGCCTTGTGACATGAGGCGTTGTCCTGCTGGAAGATTCCATTTCCAGTTAGGGAAGACAGACGCCATGTAAGGGTGCAACTGATCCGCAATGATGTTCAGATAGTTCGCAGCGTTCATGGTGTGTTCTACCACAGCTACGGGTCTCAGAGTCTCCCATGAGAACGTCCCACAAAGCATAATACCGCCACCAACAGCCTGTGTATGACCTGCTGTACAAGAGGGGAGCAACTGTTCGACGGCGAAACTATCTTAATAATTCGTATAATCCTGATTTGACTTTCCGGTCCATGACGTCACAGAGAGGGCTTCGCCCCCTACTCGCTAACGCTCGCCAGCCCCCTTTGATTGCCTTGCAATCCCATTTGCAAAACCAACCTTGCAAAGCCTTGCAAAACCAACACTCCAATCGCAAGTAATTTCGCTTTTCTGTTTTACATTAGCACTTAATGCACCCTAAACTAATAGCCGCATCAGTAAAAAACAATCTCCATCTTATTCCCTGTACAATTTTGAATAAACCATGTTAATCTCGTAATATTCTGATCTGCACTTAATCGGCAAACCGTCTGAGAATCGAGCGAGAAAACGAGTATGACGTCACAGCGAGTTTCAAGGGCAACTGGCAAATATGTTTGTCAGAAAATGTAACCTTAATTTCGTTGAATAAGAATGAACGCGTATCGTTCCGCGATCTAAAAAGTACGAAATGTGTATGACCAACTTTTAATTCCATCGAATTTATTTATTAACCAATTTCAAAAAATAATTGTACCGTAAGAAAGAGTACATCTGAAAGTTTACTGCGATGTTTTCAAATTTAAAAACTAATAGTAATAAGGTATACATACATGACAGTTTTAACGAAAAAGTAACGAAATTGTCCCGATTTTTTCCGAATTTCAAAAAATATTATTAGAAACCAAATTGAAATTTCTAAAAAAACTCGACGAGCTGCACAAATTTACGTTTAGAGGTACTCTAAACAAAAAAAATCAAGACTAAAAATGTAATGTGTAAAAATGACTGAAGAATGAAAATGTCTTTGCTCACTCGCGTTAGAAATTTCACCTTTTCAATTTTTTGACACTCAATAAACCCTAAACTAATCGCTGCATCGGAAAAAAAAATCTTCAAAATTGTCCAGGGAACACGATGAAGAACTAACCATGTTAATTTCGTAATTTTCTGATCCGTACTTTCTCGGGAAACCGTCTAAGAATCGAGCGAAAAAACCAAGTTTTCAATCCTGCTACTTTTTTTTAATATAGAGAGATAGGTTACGATGTGGGGGTTCTGCAGTGCTCCTTGACACACTTTTTTCTAACTACCGAAACAACCTCCATACACCGCCCAAATTACCACAAACACTTTATAAATAACACATCTTCTATGTCAAAGACAAAATATTTAACTTCAAAAGTTATCGACAGAATTGCAAATTCTGAAAGAGTGCCTTGGTTTTAAATAAAGTTAAAATTCATTTTGATGTTTTATTATAAATATGTAATACACATTTAGCCGATAATTGTGTTTTACGCCTGTTTTTGATTTGACTGCATTTTTCAAAATTCGGACAAAATGCCTACAGACCAATTGCAATTGCTTGGAGTTGTGTTGCAGAACACTGAATATAATTCTGCACCTGGGTTTGGGAGTGCTACTATTTTATTTTGTCAAAACAGCAAACATATCAAAAAGCATCAATAAATTTTCATGAACGTCCATTTTTCTTGCCTCACCAGTCACGTATCTTAGTACAAATGTCAATTGAGAAATATGGGAAACATCTGTAGTTTCATCAAACACTGTGCTATAGACACCTGTTTCACGAACTTGTGCAACGATATGAGAATGGATTTCCATGTAAAACAATGAATTGTCATTTTAAAAATGGTTTTGCTTATGAACTGAGTTTTAGAAGACTCGAAATGTTTACGAAGAACTTAGTCTCCAGCGGACATTCTGAATCGCAACAAAGCACAAAAATTTCCTTCATTTGCAGTTGATATCAATGAAAGTCCAATGTTACCATCACCATGCAAAGCTAGGTTTTGCCTGCCACACATCTGAACCTTTTCAATAATTGATAGCTTAATTTTTCGATTCCAATCGATTAATTCTTGGTGATAAGTACATACTTGATTAGCAATATCTCGAGAAGAATCTTCGTACGTTTTAATAAAGTTCGAGGCTGCCTCTAATGCTTGCTTATGATAGTGGGGCTCACCTCCTTTAAATAAGAGGAGACGAACATAGAAAGGAAGCGCTCGCTCCTTAAAATACTCCGATTTGACGAGCCTTATGGTTCCGTGGCAGATTTGATCCATAATATGCTGTGCCCTCGTATTCTTTAATGAATCTTAACTTGTAAATAATTAACTTGTAATAATACCAATTTGTCTTTTAAATAAAGTTTAATGTGCTGTAACCAGTCTAGTCTCTAATTAAAGACCAGAAACGTTACAGTGGATATACTGAGGGAGGGAGAGCAAAGCCAAAATCCCCCCCCCCCTAGTGATTTTTTTTTTAAATTTTATAATTTATTTGGAAAAACGTCGACGTTTTTCTGGCGTTTGGGAGGGGCGATTGCCTCGATCGCCCCTCTTGAAATTCGTCACTGCGATGGCGTTACCAATAATTTTCAATTTTCCCCTCTACGTTCTTCGTTGAGACCTTATATTTGGCGTTAGATAATAATTAAAACCAATTTTTAGAAACCGACTGACAGATGAAATTGGTAGCTCTTGCTTGGGCTTGAAGTGCTTCAATTGAAGGTACAAACCTTCAATTGAAGATTTGGCAAATGCAATGCAGCAGCGAAAAAATCACGAAAGTAAAGAATTTTTTTTTTTGCTTTTTTTTACAAGGACTGCAAGTTATAAAAGTATGGATATTTCTAGATGTGACACGGCACTCAAGTAAAGCTAGGTTTTTACCATTTTTTGACACACCGAAAAGGTTTGTCATCTCAGTTCTAGACTCTTCCCATCTGGGTGCAGGGTGGCAACAAAATCCTTGAAAAAAGCTCCCTTATATTTCCCTGATTGTGTCCCAAAAAATTCCCCGATTTTTCAATTCCCTTAATGAATGTTATAATCAGTGATTGGTATCGATATACATTATCCACACATTATTTTTAAATATTAGAGTTAGATGGGATGAAAGGATGATTCTCCACAAATATTTTGTATTTTTTGTCTTCAGATATTTAAATTGTTATTGTAAGGGTTGGAGCACTTAATGGAACTCTTACAATAGCAATTAAAAAAACTGGAGAGAAAAAATATAAAATATTTTGATTATGAACGTATGACATCTGGCCCTACATTATCATACTATACGTCAAAACCAAATGCAAACATGCATGAAAAATTGTACAAATGTGTAATTGCAAGCAGAAAATATTAATTTAATGCACTAAAAAACATTAGTTACACAAATTTGAAATTGTATACCACAAGTTGTATCGCCGGCCTCACGGCGACGAGACGCTGCGGTGCCAGTGTTCTTTATTCGAATTACAATTTCGGCGAATACGATTTATTCGATTCTCAAAGTACTCGTAATCGCGCATCTAAATAGGACAAACGATAATTGTTGCCGTTTAAGTTATCAAAATTTCCGATTTTTTGTAAAAATTGGAATTTTTCCAGAAATAAAAAGTTTTTGAGAATTCCCTGATTTTCTGTTTTTTTAGGTATTGTTACCACCCTGTGGGTAAGTAGGTAGGTGCATTTACACTGCACTGAAGCAACATAACGGGCTATTCGTTACGGCCCGGGATCAATCCCTAAGGGAAAGATCCGAGGAAAATCTCGTAATTTTGAACCACGGTCAGAAGACCATCTCATCAGAGCTGGCACTCCACTTTCCAAGCTTATGCAATCGTCCAACTTGAGGCCTCGACAGATTTAACATGCACCAGCCCCCACCTACATGATGGTATTTGGTTGGATTCAAACTCGCAACCCTCCGTTACTCTAGCTAGTCCGTTACTTTACCAACCAGGGTACTGCGGCCCCTTAAATTCAACAAGAAAATATTGATTTGATGTATAGAACTTTTCCATTTCTATTAAAGTAAAAATCAGAAAAAATTTAATTCAGTCACAAAATTTTTAATTATCAATTCTAATTGCTACTTCAGATCAACGTGACAATTAATTTGGCTCAAGCATTTTATTTACATTAACTAGTTTAAAATTTTAATTAACAAATTCAATGCCCTCTTATAACTACAGTCACTGCCAAAAGTTAAACACGAAAAAAACGACCAGTACAAGTTTGATTGACACGAAATGCGGCAGGAAAGTAGCAAATAGGTTTATGCATGAAACAAAACCAATAATTAAATACAAAGATGAAAAAGATATATAATTTTCATAAACTGTAAGATGTGGTCATATTAGACTTTGTTAGAGTCAGTAACAAAATGATATTTCAATCCAAAACAAATAAACTAAACCGATATTAATAGGGTATGTGATCACCCCTCATCAAAGTTTACAGCGTGTGACTATGCTTTTCATGAGGTGATCAACCACCTCAGAGTCAAGTAATCGCCATTCCTCCTGTAGAGCAGTTTGCAACTCTGTGAAAGTAGCTGGGGTGGGAAACGTGCAAACACAAGCACAGCTGAGGGCATCCCAAAGATTTTCAATGGGATTAAGGTCGGGAGAGTACGCTGGCCAAACCATACGCGCAATCCCCTCACTCTCTGGAAAGTCGTCGACATGCAAGCTCTATGGGGACGCGCGTTATCATCTATTAAAACGAAAGAAGGAGCCACTGCTGCAGCGTACAATCTCACAATGGGTTCTAGGACTTCATCCCGATACTGGACAACCGTCACAGAACCCCGTCTATAGATGTGCAGGTTGGTGCGATATCCCAACGAAATCCTGGCCCACACCTCGGAATGCATGATGCTCGATAATGTTCTGGGGTCGATTTCGTGTGCCTTGTTCTCTCCAGACCTTTACACGTTTGTCATCTGGGTCCAAGGCAAATCTCGACTCATCCGTGAACATAACGTTAACCCAATCAGATACAGTCCAATTCATATGTTGCCAACACCACTTTAATCGCGCCCCTCTGGAGTGAACGGATAGCGGAACACAAACTCATGGTACCCGGTTGTACATGTGTAGCCTTCGGTAGTATATCGTCTTACCATAGATGTCACACGTGTGGAGGTTCTCTTCGATTCCACTTCGTTACAACACCAATATATCGATCTTCCGCTGGGGTCTTAACACTATTGCTGGCGGAAACAGGTCTTCAGGCAACTGTTTCCATAATCGTAAAATGACGGATTGATGAACGCCGAAGAAAAGAGCAACATCAGTGATTGACTGCCCTGCTTCAAGGCGTCCCAAAGAATGCCAGTGGTGCTCACTATCTGCCATTCGTCTTCTGGAAGCCATATAAACACGTCAGTCTTGAAAACTGATCGTACGAAAGTTCTAAACACTTTTTTATCAGCACTAATATGCAACTCCTCTAACCCTTCAGAATGCTGGCTTCTTATACGACTGCCTTTTTTGCATATTTCTCAACACGAAACCATGATTGGCTGTTACATAACACATTTTGCATACTTCCAAATTGCAGCCTCTCAAATTCTGGCTTCTGGAAATTAACATTTTCCTCTCCATGCTTAACTTTTGACAGCAAGTGTATATAAAATTTCTACTTGTTAACTTTTGATACGAAGAAAGTTCCATCATTAGATCAATATTTTCTACAAAGCATGAATTTTATAAGATTTTGAGGAAGTTTCTGATCAGCAAAATCCTAACCATGACACTAAGCCAGTTTAAAATTTTTTTGGCTTTAATATTCTTTTCAGACATTTTTACGGTGTTGCTCTGGAAAACACCGAGTCAACTAATAATAAATTGCAAATGTAGTCGAGCCCATAAGGTTTGAATTTTTATCAAACTAGTTATGTAGACGCGTGTTGTTTTTAATTTTAGGATTTCGAAAATAGAATTTGGATAAAAATAAATTGCTCATTATTATAAGTATAATTAACATCCATCAAATCATTAGAATTGAAAATAATCCCCAATGAAAAGGATGAGCTAGGTGACTAATTTGACTGAATTAAACTCTATTTTTGTCAGTAAAATCCTTAAATCTCCATGGTCAACTATTTGCAGGTGGTTTCTTTGTTTAGTTAAAAGAATTGATGCCAATACATTACTGTAATGAGCGTCTGCATGGCCAAGTGTTTCTTAAAACATTTTAGATAAATTTTTTAGTATCTTATAGCCCCTTTCCCTCAATTTTCCTTCATTGACCATGGATGGGTCAGCAAGTCCAATTTTAGGTATTTCACATTTTTTAATTAACTTTACACAGGAGCAACACAATGAGTAATCGGCGACGATCCGGGACCACCCCCAAAGGGAAAGAGCCGACGTAATTTTGAACCAATCAGATGACGAGGTCACACCTGAGATGGCACCCTACTCTCCAATTTGAGGCCACGACAGATTCAACGTGCACCAGCACCCTTTGTACACAAGTCTTTGGTTGGATTTGAACTTGCAACCCTCCGGTTCCTAGTTTGTTTGGGAAACTGCACTAAGCCAACATTTAAAATTCTTCTTAAAATTAAGATTCAATAATGACAATCCAAGAACAAAATGACGTTTTATTAAATAAAATTAAAAGACAAATTCTTTTTCTTCCGTGACAAACACAAGTGTTTATGATATTTACAAATCCATGAGTGGGTTAAAAATATTTTTACTTGATAAATTGGAGTTGTTGGTCCAAGAGTCGCACTTTCTTCTCGTATTCTTGCCTGGCAAACACCAACTGTTGCTCCACAGCTTTAAGTTTCGCATCCCGCTCTTCTTCCATGGCATTTATCCTAGCTTCGTGCTGATGCTGCAGTAAGTTTAGGCGAACACTGAGCTCCTCTTGCTTATGCAACTCTTGTTGAACGTGTCTGTCGTATTTCCTTTGCTTCTCGGCACGGAGCATGCCCGCTCGCTGGACATGCAATTCCATCATCATTTCATTCTGAACCTTCAGGTTCTCCAGCCTGCTTTCATGGTATTTTTCAACCAGTTTGTCGATGAGGCTCGTGATGGCGTGGTGGGCGGAGTCCGCTGGGGATTCGGTGAAGTAGCTAATTTGATCTTGTGTGAGGGCCTAGAAAGCAACAATTGCAATGAATAAAAAATCAGTCATATAGATTAATTAATATGGATTGCATGACTCTTATGGAAACAATGGCCATATATAAAGCATTAGAAAATATATCTGATCATTGTCATAAAAAATGTATCATTTTCACAGATTCATTAAATGTTTTTACAGTCATTGAAACATCCTGATCATGCCAGTCATCCCATTGTTTTGGAGTCACTAAAAAGAATTTATCATCTTTCTTCAAAAAACTTTAACTTGGTATTTTGTTGGATCCCATCTCACGTTGGGACATTAGGAAATGAAATAGTTGACAAAGCCGCCAAATAGGCCGTAAATAATATTAATCATACCATTCCTCATTGTGACTTAAAATCTAGCATTTACAAATTTTTGGAAGAAAATGGCAGAATGAATGGAATGAACAAACTTCATTCCATTAAACCAGACATAACTCAATGAAAATCACTACCCCTATAAAGACAATGTAATACTAACACGTCTCTGTATTGGACATACTCGGATAACCCACGGACGCCTCCTTCGCAGAGAAGATTATCCTATTTGCAATTACTGCATTTGCCCACTAACGCTAAAACACATTTTAATAGAATGTTCTCCTTTTAATAGTCAACGATTTAATCATATTAATTCATATACCTTGGCTTAAGACATGGTCGGAGAGAATCCTCACCCAAATATTTTTAGCTTTTTACATGACATTGGATTCATCCATCACATATAATTTTATATACTATTCATTGTATTATGACATGACCCATTTCATTTTATTATTAGATTATACATCCGATTTTATATCTTGAGTTTGGCATAATATGTCACAAGAGGACTCAATGCCACAAAACCATATCCAATCCATCCTATGCAATATAAATGAACCCTAAGTGAAACGTGAGATTTACAAGATTTATTATTGCTTTTACTAAGTAACAGCTAAGTTTACTAGTAAATGCCAGCAATTAACTCTCTGAAGCCTGAAAAGTGCCATTTCCTCACAACATATACACTACCCTATAATAATGGACCAGACAGCAAGATGTGATGGTATAAGGGAAAAGAATACATGCTTTAATAGGTCCCCCACGTACTGCAATTACACTAGCAACCCTTATGGGCATACTTTCAACAAAGTTTTGATACACAGCTATGGGTATTTGTGTCCATTCCTGCTGCAAGAATGTCGCCAGCTCATCTGCAGATTTTGGACGGGGTTCCCAGGTTCGTTAGCGTCGTTCTAACTCGTCCCACAAATGTTCTATGGGGTTTAGGTTGGGACTCTGAGCAGGCCAGGGAAGACGTTTTACATCCATATCTCGAAACCACTGCTTGACAGAGGTTGCAACATGACACGGAGCGTTGTCATCCTGGAAGTAACATTTGTCCATTCCATAAAATTCCCAAAGCGTAGGAAGAACCTGTTTGTCCAAAATGTTCATGTAGGCATCAGCGGTCAGTTTACCAGGAAAAACATGCAAAAGGTCCCAGGCTATACCACGAAAAACATCCCCAAACAGTCGGATTTTATGCAAATCCACTGGTGTCCTGTCCGTTATTGTAGGGTAGTGTATATACACTTCAAGGCTCAACAACCATCAATTGGTTGAAAGAATCCTAAGTTTCTATTGTTCAAGGTCAAATCTGGTTATAAGCATGTTGCAAAAGAAAAATGTACAGGTTGGATAGGAAAATTTGCAGACTGGCTATATAAGTGAGAACTCTTCAGAGTTGTTGCTGGTTTTATAACAAGTTTGAAAATTACTGTTACTGAAACATCATTAGCAGCTTTTTTAATCATCATAAATGTATCTTTATTTGGTTTATGTTTTTAACCTTTTGACTACGGTTATAGATATAACAATCGTGATTCTTTCCTGGCAGGATTCTTATAGCTTTTAAGTACAACTGCTGTACCGGCCATAGTCTAAAGGTTAAGATATTACTTCAGAGATCAATTAATATCACAGTAGCTGCAAATCATGTCAGTATGGGGCATAATGTTGCCAGAAATCTAATCTAACAGCAATATCTGGGTCTAAGTTAAATGAACATCTCTTGGTTATGAAGTAAAATATTCACAAAAATCGATTTTTCTTATATTTTTATGGGGTTTATATATATTTTGGGATGGAAAAGTAGTCTCTACTAGATATCACTGCACAATATATTGTCATAATGCACAAAATATCTTGATTATTTTACATTATCCCCAGACACATTCGAAGTTTTCAATTAAATGTACAAAACTAGTACTAGAGTACAATAATCATGTAGTATGAAATTCATGTCTACTGTTGCAGAAAATGTAAAAACCAGTATTGACAATGTTAGTATTTGCAAACCTTAGCTTATACCGCAAATCCACTTAATGACTCAATAGCCACCTCTATTTGTTGAAGGGATTCTAGAAAAGATTTTACTGGTCAAACTGATAAGAAATCAGGCTGGCTGCATGATGAAATATGTGTGCGATTCTCAGAGGGTCAGAATTTAGAAAAGTAACAAAGTTCTATGAGGATATTCTATTAGAACATAAAATATAAATAATTATTGAAGTAAGAAAACAAATAGAATTATAAAATGTAGTTTTCTAAACTTGAAAATAATTTGGATTTAAAAGTTTGATGTTTTAAAAAGTGTTTGTTTACAATAGATGGGATACATGAATAAGACACTGACAAGAAAACACCCAATATGAATAAATGCAAAATACAAAGAGAATAAACAGAAAGAATATTCTTGAAAGTTACACTAAATGAAAATAAATTAGATCAAAATTAGCACCAGATACAATCAAACCTCATTAAGACGAACTCGTGTAATACAAATTACTGATACTACAAATTAAATTTCAGTCCCCACCAAAATCTATGTCCCCATCAAATGTTAACTCATTCGCCTAAGAATTCGGATTACATCAATGGCCAGTAAGACAAACAAATTTTGTGAATCTTAAGGGAACAGGCACCTTAAAATTCCTTTTTAACTGATAACACTTTTAGACAAACTTTTTTCAGTTTCGTATTCCAGAGAAGTATACATAAAAATTTAAACCATCAATTTTCTTCAAAATATATTACAAAAATATTTAATTTAAAAAAAGGTGAAAAATTTAAGAATTTTTAAAGTGTATCTTCTTTTTTAATTTTTATGTTAGAAGCTTGTTTTTTTTTAATAATATTCTTTTAACTATAATCTAAATTTACAGGTATGGAATTGTAGATACATTGAATAGATCTTGAGTTAAAAAATAAAACCTGAAATGCTATGTAAAATATCACAAAAATCGACATTTTACTGTACATTTATATATATTTTAAATTCTACTCGCAATAATCAAAAATGCATACTTGTATTTCATAATAAGATTCTATATATACTGTACAAAAAATTGGAAGTCAATTGATTAAAAATTAAAAAAGCCTTTGCATTTTTAACTATAAGATGTATACAAAAAAATGAAGTAGGAGAAAAGCAGTTTAAAGTTTTAAAATTATGCTAAAAAATTATAAATAAAAATGATTGAAGTTTTTACTATAGCTGCTTTTTACATATGAGTGAAGTTTAAAACTTCCCTGGACCACAAGTGATAATTTTTTTAAAAAGCCAATTCCTTTGTTGTGATTTTTTTTCTTACTAACTTTTGAGCACGCTGAAATATGGCATTTAAATGGTTCCTTCGTTGATAATTTTTTCGAGCATCAATTATCTGTCCAATTTTTAAGATATCAGATCCTAACGTAATCCCAGCAGCTTTCTGAATGTGTTGAATAGTTGAAAGTACCCCTATATTATACTCACAAACTGCTTCTGATGTGGCCATTTCGACAGGTTTTTTTGGCACAAAATTCTCTTTTGGACCCTTGACATGCTATGCAGACTTTAATTTGCATTTTGGATGGTGCACCTTGAACATCTTTCTAAAAGTTTTATCAGCAAAATCTTTGCTAAATGTTCCTCTTTAATTGGTGTCCCAACTTTCAATTTATGAGAACACCTGGTGGCAAATGTCTGACTTTCGCAGACTGGTAAAAGCACCATGAATTGGAACCCTCGGGACACATGAAGTGCTGTGGTTTCTTGTATGTGATATGTTATGGTAAAGAGTATCATCTATCGCAGTTTTCATGGCATTATTATCAGCTTTATTAGCTAATATTGCATTTTAATAATGAGTTAATTTTTTTTAGTTTTTACAGATAAACAGCCACGAGGTTTTCCACCCAATGTGATACCACGAGCTTTCCACGTTTTTACTGCATCCCTCAATTGTGTCCCCAAACGTTTACTAATGTGGTTGATACAATCCACTTTTTTATAGTGATGTCACAACCATACACACCTGACAAATTATTAAATGTTTTGGCATCCCCATCGCATCCGAAAGTTATTGGGGGAGGGGAAAGAGAACCTAACCTTTATAATCATAGCTCTGTCATTTGCGTTTAGTTAGGCATAGTTAATAATAACGTATAAACAGAAAAAGGAAACAATAAAAAATATCAAACAGAAAAACAAAACTAAAGCCTTCTTTTTAGATAAAAAATAGACAAACAATGATATTAGTAACAGTTACAAAAAAAAGTTTCATCTTCTTCTAAGCTATTTCATTTAATTAATTGAAATAACTATAGAGGCAACGCGGTTTGTGTTCAGTCAGATCGGTTTTTCAGTTAGTTTTCGTTTCGAAGCACTGTGATCGCACACACACAAACCCTTAATTTTAAAAGAAGAATAAATGAAGATTTTCTTTGAAAGAAGCTACTGTACACTTAGAAATTGTTCACCATTTTTGTTAGGCTGTGAAAATTTATCAGCTTGATTAAACAGTTTGTGTGCAAAGATTTTCTAAAGAATGCCATGAAAAAACGTAAAAATCGATAACAGAACCATTTTAAGACAAAAATTGCATCAAGAAATATCTGTACAATCAAGAATTTGTATAATCTTTGTTAATACCATTTATATCTGGTGAACCAAGAATTGCAAAGCAAGTTGTAATGTAAATACATTATTATTTTATTTTATAGTTGAAATAATGCTTTTTTACTGAATTCAGATAAAAGAAGATCCAAATCTATGCAACATTTTCAGAAATAATTTTACTCTTCGCCTTAGTGATTTAATTTCGTCATCAATTAAATTATATCATGGTTCCTACACCTTTATTCAAAAAAAAAAATTCAAGAACTTTTAAGGACTTTTCAAAATCTAGAAACTATTTTTCAAGGACATAAAATTTTTTATAACGACCTAAAACAAGGGATACACAAAAGTTGTCAATTAAAATGAAATATGTGAAAATATAAAAAAGACGTAATTTTTTTACTCTTATTTTTTAAACTACTGCGAGTCAAAAAAAGAAAGTTTACCATCAATTTTGGTTATAATTTGGATTTTCTTTCTCACAGAACCTGTGATTTTTTCTGTTGCAAAGTGGGCTTCTCGTCTCAAAGATAACTATCAGGCTACTTGCACAAATATCGATTTTGGTCGAGCAATAAAATATTGTACGATAAATTATTTTGGAGGCACGAAGAGCATGGGAGCTTGCATCCCGTGTGTTTGCACAATCTCTATTTTGCTGTCGTTCACTGCCACTACAACAAAAGGCTGTCATAGTTTATTTTGTTTGAGAAACAAAACAAATCAAAAGTTTTAACTGGTGATAGGGATTTTTTTTATTCCCTAGTCTAAGTTTCCATCTTTGCAATCATTAAAGATAGAGTGACAATTTCAACAGATTTGAAATCTGCAGACAATTTGACACCTAAAGGCTATCTTTCATGTGATTTTCATACAACAAATTTTTTTTCATTGTAACTTTTATATTTTTGCAATAAGAATTTGGCCTTATTTCATTGGACGCGAGCCAGGTTTCCAATGACGTCCTGATTGCTAAAGCTACGGTTTCCTAAGAAAGCAGTGCTGTTATCAAGCAGCCATGATACATCATGATGCGATGGGCATAACAAGGCGGCCGTCTTAACTGAGACCAGAGGTGTCAACTCAGACGGACAGAATATGGTGGAGAATGGAATGGACGATCTAAACGTAGCATTATTAGTATATAATGTGGTGTCAAAGCGCAAAACACCAGTTTCATTCAGAATGACTCTAAAATGGCGCACCTGTACCATTTGAGCTAGTACTAGTCTAGACAAAGGAGGAAACTAGTCTGAACAAATTCAAATGCAAGACGAAATTACACAATTATGTATGTTAAAAAATCAAGTACTTTCAAGGACTTTTCACCAAGTTACGTAATTTTCAAGGACTTTCAAGGGCCCCTAGTCCAGAAATAAAAATTCAAGGACTTTTCAAGGACCATAGGAACCCTGTATATACTATTGATTTCATTTTAATTTCTTAAGTTTTACATTTAATTTTAAAAGATTACAGTTAAATGCAATACATTTTGTCATTTTAAAAGACAATACTACAGACAAATTTGCTTTATCATCAGTTCCTCAAAAAATTTCAACAGCTCGTCAGCTTCTAGAAGTCTTTAAACCTCAGAAACTATTATTTTTTTTGTTCATTGAATGATAATTATCTTTTATGACTTTCAGTTTTCCAAGACAGGCACTTTGGATGTTATCTAATTTATGCTGCATCATCTCAAACTACGGTTTCATAAACTAATGCAGTCTATTAAATTTTTGCCTGATTTTATGTTGTATAACACAAGGTAATCAGATTGCATTCGAACATTTCCAGCCTCCCAGGGAGCTGGGATATACAGTTTGGGAAATTCTGTATTGGTTAAAAATGTATTTAAAAGAAAAATATAATTTATCAAGCAAAAATGCAACTTATAAAACAACAAAAATGCAAAGTTTTTACTTGTTCCATTTGAGGCATAGGAGGAGGAATGTGTATCTTTGGTGCAGGCTTTTCCTTTTTAACAGGCTCATCATCGTCATCAATGTCATCTAATACAGAAAATCAAATATTAGATACTTGAGTCAATTAAATTTTACAACAACCACAAGAATATAACATATTTTACCATAAAATATTAACTAATTCTGTAAAACTACACTTTGAATATTTTAAATAACTAATTGACTGCTAAATGTAAAGATTTTGCATCTCACATAAGAATTTTATCTATACTCTTTTTTTCAGGTTTAGAATTAAAAAAAAATTAGTTTAACAATGCTACCATCTAAAAATTGAATTGAAAAATTCATATTGCACAACAGATAATCTAAAAGCATCGTCTATCTGATTAAAAATTTTGGCAAATTTTCTTTAAGGCAACTAAAAGAATACGAGTGAAATTAGAACAAAAGTAAAATGATAGGATGGGTTCTAAGATGCAGACAAAGCATTACATTATGTCTGAAAAATTTTAGTGTTTCTTAAATCTTCTATGCATGGGCCTCAAACCTGAGGAAATTAATCTTCAATATTCAATGACGCATGACACGTTTTCCTTCCTTAATTTCTACAAAAGCCTGTTAATGGGCAGGTTCAAAAATTTGATATCAACTGCCCAGAAAATGAGAAGCATCTTTGGAGGTACATTTGTGAGCAAGCATACTATTATCTAATAACTTTATAGCATACTCAATGTTCTCTTGAATAAAATTTTAGAAAAATTTTCTAATTAGGATACACACTAAATACACAGAAGACTGATATATTTAACACAGAAAATATTTAAACATAAGAGACATACCTTTTAACACCAGAGTCAATCACATTTTCATCAAGAATATTGCAAAGAAAATAGGGTTCTTTACCAAGCTGCATGAAAAAAACGTATTTCCTTAAAGTAGTTCTGTACAATTTAACCCGTCTTTTTATTGTTTTCCAGTTGAGTGTTGGGTAACAATATAGATTAACAAACAGAAACAATACTTCTCCATTGGGGTGGAGCTTAGACATGTTGTAATATCATTTGTAATGATAAAACACATGATAAAGCCTCTGGCCTTCCTACCCCTGACAAGTCATTGAACAAACCAGTAAAATATTTTTCGATAATAGTTTGCTATAGTAAATTGGAATAATTGCATCCACTATTTTGAAAATCCACTCAAAATGCATTTAAAGTCAAAGGAAACCCAAAAAGTATTTTTGTAGACTTAGGTATAGCTTTTTTAGGATATTATAGGTTGTAAACCCTAAATTAGGCTATTTAGGCAATAGTTCATGAATCACAAAAATAGATAACATATTTGAAAGAGAGCATAGAATTAAAAGGATAAAAACCTAAGAATCCAAGGCATACTAATGAGAGAGCAGAGATAATCACTCTTTTCAAGTGGAGTGGAATCCTGAGGCTCCCAATGAGATAAGAGGATAAAGTAATTTTTCGTGATATTAAAATTAGGAAACCACAGCAGAACGGGACTCAACACTTTAAATCAGAATTGTAATGGATTGGATACTTAGTTCAAAATAGTTATTATTACAATACTTGTTAAATAATTTTCTCTTTTAGAGCACATAATTAATAAGTAGCACCTGTCACTTAAATTACAGCTGCCCTCAACAGAATGGTAATCTGAATTACTGGAAAACGTAATTATCCATTTCACTGATAGAGTAGATAAAAATCATGTTTAAAAACACGTATAAAATAAAAACCTATTGCTTTTGCCAACAATGATAAACTTATAATCATAGTTTGTGTTAAAGATGCCAGTAATGGAAGCGCTTGATTTATGTTTCCACATTACACTTCATTTAAAGAAGACTCGTTCCAACTATGTAACACTACTGCCAACTCACAAGAGTGGTTATTTTTATTTCGTCAGTTTTGCATTCCTCAAGATTGTGGATTAATAGCATACACAAAGCAAAAATTATCATTATCAATTAATATAACATTATGATTTATAAGTGTGCCAAATTTAGTAGACCTTTGAGTGCCATTGGAAAAGTAATAAGAGAAAGTGAAATGCCCTCCAAAATGTAACATTTATTTTCATTGAATTATTTAAGGCAGTACTACAGTTAATCTCAAACCTTATTCCCATACTAATTTTTACTTTTCAAATTAAATTTATGTTGAAGATGGAAACAAGAAATATAACTGCTAACTCAGCAGACACCTACAAATTTCCTACATAACAATATTGTTTTCTTGAGGCAAATTAGTCTAAAGAGCATTCTGTACTTACACTAGAATTTAAAAGAAAAACTTGAAATACCTTTAGTTTTATTATAAAAACATATTTTTATATAATCAGTCAACCAATGGTCATCAAATTGTCATTTGGACTACCACAATTAAAGGAAAAGGCATATAAAAGTCTTTCAAATCAGTTCACGCACACAATTATAAGTGTAAATAACAACATCACACAAGCAGAGATAATAGGTTTGTATAGTTTTCCATTTTTAATAAATTCCAGTATGGCCTAGTATTTTTATTATTTTTTTCATTACAAACATAAAATTGAAATATGAAGATTAAAATATCAAATTATATTTCTCTACAATTGAAATATCAAGAGAAGAAAGAAAAAGAGTTACTTACCAGAACCAGAGAGATGTCTCAAATGCCCTTTTGTCTTTTGGTGAGTTTCGAGAATTCCTTTCTGGGCTCTCATTTTTTTGTTACATGCTCGACAGATGGCAAACTTGGAATCCTCAGGGTCTTTTTCTACCCATGCTATAAAATAACAGTTAATCAATTTATTAAATATGGGTAACTTTTTAATTTTTCAATCCACTAACACATCTTTGGTTTTGTTTCTGTGACACAAGGGCCATATTTGGCCAAGCTGCATGAAACACGAGACAGACAGTGCCAAGTAATAGAGACATACACATACAATAAAAGCATTTCTGAAACAGAAGAGTGAAATTCAGAGCCACAAGAAAGCTTTGGAGTTGCAACAAAACATGAATTTAACCTTTACACTGCGGCAGGTAGACAATTGTTACCACTTCAATTTCGTTTATACCAGTGGTAGGGTATAGATCTGTATACGGTGGATGTTATCCCCCTTTTAAATGACCACTAGCATCGATCACCATTTATGAACGGTCAGCGACGGACCTAGAGGATCACTCTGTTTGTTGGGTACACCACCCAGCCGACCGTGAGGTGTGAACGCTTTGGGGGAAAGGCAGAAGGTCGCTATGGCAATATATGCCACACAATACTATGAAAGGAAAGCATCAGTCGTAAATGCCACTCAAGGCTCTATCACTCAAGTTATGTAATTAGGTAAGGGGGGGTTGAACAGGCAGGCAAAAGAGCCGTTCCTGGAGACAATTGAAAAATTCTAAGCACCCCAAAGCATAAAGGTTAATCCAACTTTTTTTTATTAGGAAAATTAAAATAATTTATGGTTTTATTAAGTTAATCAAAAATTAATTGGTTATTGTACTTAGCAGTCAAAACATGACTAACAACTAATTTCAAACTTTGCACCAGGCATTCTGCAATTGCACATTGATCTTATATATAGGGTAATTTACATAGGATTTACTTATTGTTTGTCGATATTTCTTTAAAATTATGTTACATGTAAAATATACAATTACAACAGTTTTGGGGACTTACTCTGAGAGAATCATAATTCAGGAAATTTTATAACACAAAATGAGTATTTTTACATAAAGTGTTGAGAGGCCTTTCACTCAAGAAGTGAAGAGAGGGATGTGTTTTTTGGAGGACGTTTCATGAAGAGGGATGAGGCAATCTGCTTAGTTTATGCTCTCACTTCTTAGCTCCGCACCCCCCCCCCCAGCTGGTTTCAGTTTGCACTTTTGCGAGTGTCGCTTTCTTCCTTTATTGTCCGTAATTATGTGTCTTCTATTGCTGTTTAGATGTATGTGCTGTATGTGGGTCATTCTGAAATTAAGTGGAAATTTGAGTCACGTGCATTTTTTTTATGAATTTTATGCATTAATTTATTTTTATACAGTAGTAATATATCTTAATTACGGTATATTTTCATCAAATAGTGTTAAAAGAATAAATATTTTCATATTTATAATTGAAAAAGTAAATTAACCATGGAAAATGTCACCTCCATGGCCGTCCTTAGCCCCGTTTTTAGGTTTAGATATAGTTGAAACTTAAACAGTGTAAGAAATTCCTTTATTTAGTAGCTCTATTTAGTGTTAAGAGTCTTATTGTTACACAATGCACTTGAAATTATTATATTTTTAATTAAATTTAATATTGAAAAATCAGTAAATTCCTTTGTCCCTGCTATTTTTGTCAGCTCTGCATAAAATGTAAATAACCTTTAAAAAAGTCTACTAGAAAGCAGCACATGTCTGAAAGTGTAATTAAAAGAAGCTCTAATCAGCTATCTTTACTGTAAGATATCTTAGACTCAATAGTAAGTATTATTTTGTCTGTTTCTTATCTTTATATTTGAAAACTCATGAGTTATTTTTACAATGTCACCTCCATGGCATTTTTTAATTTTATGTTCTTTCATTTATTGCTGAACTTTTTTCAACAGATAGTTAGGAATTGTATGAAATAATCTGGAAATCAAAGCACATGGCTGGGATTCTTTTATGTTAGGCTAAAATGTGGTTTAACCATTGAAATGTCACCTCCATGGATGTCACTTCCATGGCTAAGTTCCAACATGGAGGTGAACAAATATTTCTTATGAGAAATTTTACAGTGACATATGGTTAAAAATTGATTCTAAATGGTTATTTATTAAAGTAAGAACAATCTTGGGTAAACAAATAAGGAGTCCAATTGTTTTTTCTCTAACCCCTGTACTGATTTAACCTGCCAATTGATTCTGATTTGAACCTGTAGTGTTAGCTACCTGTTTTATTTGATTTACAATGTTTGAATACTTGTAACTTTGAGTCTGATCATGTATGTTAATAGAATCTTTAATTTTTCTTTAAAAATATGGCATTGAGAGTCGGGAGATAATTTAAGTATCCTCATGACTGAAATTCTCTTTGAAGTTTCTGACATGGTACGAAGTCAATCTGCCTATTTGGTACCATGTATAAGAAAGAAATCTGATATAATCAAATTTAGTAAAATCAGGAAAGAGTCTGAGCAATAAATAAATAGAATTTAAAATGATCCAGAACTGTATGTAGAATTTAAAAGGAAGGAGTTGGAGAGATATTATAGAAGAAAAGAAGAAGGAAAAATAAAAGATATTTCAGTACTTTCCAACAGAAAAGAGAGCTCAGTAAAAAAAAAATGGGTTCAAAAAACAAGAAAATCTCGATTTAAAGAAAAAAGGAAATTAATATTCCACCAAACAGTGAACTAGTTGACCTAGTAGAAGCTGTTGGTGTAGGCCTTCAAAGTGTAGCTGTTATTGGGAGAGTAGTAAGCAACAGGGAAAGAGGCAGAAAAAGGCTAGCTAAAAGAAACAAATCGAAGTCCTACTGAACGATTAAGATTAAGCAACTTGAAAAAGAAAATAAAGAAAAAATGAAGCTCAATACAAATAAGGAGAAATATAAGAGGAACTATTGTTTGAAAGAGAAGTTTAAAAATATGAACAGTCCACAGCAGAAGGTCAAAAATCTTTTACGTTGAGTAAAAGTTTCTCCTAGAGAAAAAATCTTGAATTTGGAGCTGCGTTAACTACCCAGATAGAGAAAAATTACAATACAAAATAAAGGAAAGGTCAAAAAGCATTTAGTTTGGTACGGTCTGGGAAAATAATTATAAAGTATCAAAGTTTGCACAAGATCCCATTTTAGTCCATAATGGGAAAAATTGAATAAAATATAGTGAGAAAAACATTGTTGAAGTAATTAGAGACAAGTAAATACCAAACAAAAAATAAAATGAGAATAAGATCTGACATCGTGAATTTTTTTTGAGTAAGATGTCAGTCGTATGGAACCAGGCATTAAGGACTAATACTAAAAACAAAAGAGAACCCTAATGGGAAATCTTAAAATCTCCATAAAAAGTTGAAGTAGAATCTGGCTATAAAATTCCATACTCAACGTTCTGTTTTTTTACCATTTTAGGTATTGCAACCTGATGTAAAAAACATGTGCATGTGAAAAGCATGAAAATGTTTTTAATTTTTGAAAAATTAAAAAGCCTCAAAGTTTTTAATTACAATGATTTAGACCAGAAGGTTAAATATCTGCTGTCAGGATGTAGTAAAAAGTAAAGAAGAATGTCTGGAAAGGAGATGTAAGAAGTGCATTAACAAACATGTTGAGACAAATGATTTTGGAAATGTAATTACATGCGTTAAGCAATGGAAGAGGAAAGAAGTAAAGTTTAGTTAAAGGAATAAAAAAGTCAGCTTAGAAAGTGGTTAAATCAAAAGTAGAAATAAAAGTCAAAGAACTAGTTAATAAATTCAATCATATGCTTCCTCATTTCATGAAGCATGCTTGCAAATAGTCCAATACAGGTCAATTTTCAACCTAAAAAATAACCTCGGAACAGATAAGATACTGATACATGTTGATTTCAACAAAAATTATTAATGTAAGTACACCAAGGAGATACAAAGTGTGCATTTCACAGGTTCAGACGACCAAATCACATTACATAGGTAGGGAAATTGAAAACAGCGAAAAACTTAATGTTCTGCTCATTGTTTGAATCTTTACGACCTGACTCAAGTGCCATTTAATGAATATATAATTGTCAAATCATTTGGTAGAAAGAGTGTTTGCTATTATGTGGCAAATGTCTCGGAATGTTTTGAAGCTTCTTACCAGATCCGCTTTATGTCAAGATGACATGACACCAAAAACAAATTGTGAAGCAACATGACACCAAAAGAATGTGAAGCAACAGTGCAAGATGAGGTTGTGGCCATTTTAAAACAACTGACAATGAACACTCATGAACAGTTAATTTTTTATGAAATATCTGAAGACATTACACTGTGTTAAATGAAACTGAAACATTTTGTCACCTCCATGCAAACACTTGTAGCTCCATTCCCATGAATGTCACCTCCATGTTTTAAGGAAATAAAAAATTTGCTTAAAATGCTTTCTTGACCTCTGTTTGATGGTTGTACAACTTCATTTGCCCTAACAGAACACTAAATACATAAAATAAATAATAAAGCTTTAATTTTATTTTTCAAAAGTTTTGACTGTCAAATTTCCACTTAATTTCAGAATGACCCATGTAATAAAATTACTAGAAAACTCAAATGATCTTGCTGAGAATGGAAGATAGATGTCTCACCATGCAAGGACGAACAAAATTGATATCACGCAGAAACTATAAAAGAACCTGAACAGTGAAACGAGGATCAATGTCATGCCCTATTGTTTCAAAAAGTTTACCTTCAGCATACACAATGATTTTGTTTGTAAATCACACATGCTTTTTTTCAAATACCCAATCACATACCTCTTGGCCTTTATACCTTATTCTATTTTCCTTCAGCAATACAAGGGATAAACTAAGTGCTATTTGAAAGCAGCATTCTGTGGGTAGACCACTACTACTCCTAATAGTGGTAATCATCAATATTGGATTACTTTTTGTGAATTTTTTAAAGTAATGCTGCACAATATGATAAAATATTAAACATGTGCAGTTTGTTCTCCATGACACAAGTTATTTTCTAGTTGAAATTTTTTGGGTTTTGGAACTAAAGTAGAAACAAGACATCTTTTAACACCATGCAGTTTCAATGAAAACAGAATTTTACTGACAGAAACATTTGCATTAAAAAAAATCAAAGTTGAAGTGATCCTGTTTAAGACTTACGAAACAACTCCAACCATTCTTTTTTAAAGGATCTTTTTTCATAGTAAAGTTTCCAGTTTCCATTTGATCGTTTCACTCTTCGGGCTCTTAGTGTCACTTTCTCATTATAATCAGAGGAATTGTCTTCGTCATTTTCCACCACCATATCCTCCGTTTCAGTGTCATACTCCTCCATAATTAACTTGTATAACTGACCAAAACAATAGATGAGTTCGTTACTATTTTCTGAATAAGACGCAAAAGTATAGCCAAAGTCACAAAAAAGCGGCCAAAGCTAAAACTGACGGCAGTGTCTATTGAACCGTACAGTACGGCTATATAACTTTTCATTCTATGTAGCCGTACAGCGCAGTTCCTTACTGCGCAGTATTTTCACTTCTGCCGTTAGACGGCAAAGAGAGTCATTCTGTTTTTGGCGATTATGTAGTATTTTGATCCATTTTGCCTTTGCCATAAACTGCCAAAAAAGGCAATCCTTTTTTGTGGAAGGAAGACGCATTTTCCCTAACGTTTCCCGCCTTTTTAAGATTATCCGTATATGAATCGAGGATGGGTTGTGGAAATGACCGCGGGAAAAA
Organism: Metellina segmentata; assembly: GCA_947359465.1. Classification (NCBI taxonomy): domain Eukaryota; kingdom Metazoa; phylum Arthropoda; class Arachnida; order Araneae; family Tetragnathidae; genus Metellina; species Metellina segmentata. The sequence continues at coordinate 8,233,493 of OX375875.1, forward strand.
ATGAATGGTTGGGTTTTATGGCGCAAAGTGCGCGGAATGGGATGGATACTAACAAGTGATTGGAAATTAAAGTAATGAAATGTGTTCCTGGTCAATTCAGGAAAATTTGCACAAACTGTCTTTTAAATATTTTTCATGTTTTGTTTGTGTTCCGAACCATAGATTTAATGACATGAATTTTTAAAGAAGAAATACAAGTTTGCATTTTTGTTTTATAATGGAGTAATTTTGTTTATTTTTAGCCACTTTTGCACACATTATTAAGAATTCTTTTTCACAAAAGAGGAATGCGTATAAATGTTTTTAAATAAACAAATAAAAAATTATATATCTTTTTTTAATTCCTTTTTAATAACATACAACAAATGATCAAATATTTAAAATCCATCAAATTGTGAAATATTTGCCAAGTTGACTACATTTTGCTAACGAAAACAGGTTTTGATCAAATAATTCATTTCTTTTTAAAACCAGGTCCGAATTCTCATGTGAACAGTTGAAAAAAATCCTTTTTTTGCAGATATGCTTGAGGGAGATGATTTGCAATTTGGATGAAAAAAAAATGTACGCATTAAAATTTTGCACTTTTTTGCTATACTTGATTTACCATTTGAGAGCAATGAGTATTACTAGTTTTAATCTCACGTCTCCAATAAAATAAGTTATTGGAAAATGTTCTTTTTCCATTTTAAAGACCCTATCGTAAAAATCAAGATTCAATTTCTACTAATAATTTCAGATTTTCCTCCATATCTAAAATTTAATTGGATATCTCTTCACATCAAGCTCAGTAAAAGTACATTTTCATGTAGTATCTACCATATTATTTAACCATTTCGAAAAATAGATAAAGTACTTGAAACATACAAGTTTGAATTGTTTTGCAAGTGCCTTTACTGGGCTGGCATATTAAAATCACAATCACATGTAGGCTAAAATATTTTAATCCATTTCATTGAAATATTAATTTGCTTTCTTTGAGTAAAAATGTGGTTACACGTAAGCGTTTGTATGGATAGGTAGTTGTCTAAATTATTTTTAACATTTTAAATTCAAATTGTAAAAAACAATTAATCAAACACCAATTTTTATTATTTGCAAACCGCAAAACAAACAGAAAGGTTTTATATCCAACACAATATAAAATGTGATATGGAAGCAGGAATTTATCCAGGATTCAAAACTGGGGAGGGGGGGGGGGGTACAAAATGTTTAATGGGGTGTTGATTGGAGATAATTGCATATTTACCCGATGTATCGATTAATTCATTTTTATACTGTTATTTTTACTATGTTGTTTCTGTTTGTTTATTATTTAATGGCTATAGGTCATGCTGCCCCAAATTAGGTTAATTTCATTATCTTCTGGGGGACTAATTGGACATTGGTGTTTAACATTTGTGTGGGACATTTTAACCTGAAATGCAAAAAACGCTACATCTACTGATCATGAAATACCAACATATTTATTTTAGACATTTCGTATTCTCTTTTGAAGCTTTTGTACAGGGTGTCTTAAAAGTTCCCGTACTCCAACTTTAAAAAAATGTATTAAGCTTGTTTTTTTTTAATTACTGAATTTTATCGATAATTATTATCGTTTTTCGATAATTCTTATCGACTCTTTAATTTTTATCGTTTGATTTCCTTTACGCTCAAGTTGTGCGATAATAAAGTTCCACGCCATTTTGTTCGTCATTGCAAGATAAATTTATCACGCATTCAGAGAATTGCGCTGATTTTGAGGCTTCTGGTAAAGTAGTCTATTAAGAGAGATCGAATCATTTTGCATATTTGGTTATTTCTATTATTCGTTATGTTTACCCCTTATGTTTGAGGTTCCTTGGTCTACCATAAAAACTTTTAAGGGGATCAAACTCCTATGGCACGCTTGGTGTAAATGCTCTTTTAACAATTTATCTAATTTCTCATTTGAAATATTTGCATCTCACGTTTGTGGATATACAAGGAGTTCATGACACTAGGGGTTGGCATCTATAGTAGAATAACCAATTGACTATAAGAAATTTTTCTTTCTACTCACTAAAAACAGGCAGAGGTTGAATTTCAAATTATTTTTTGGCTAATTTTGGCACTGATTCTTCACAGTTGGAAGGTTACGGAGGTTTGAACTGATGCCTTTCAAGAGGGGAATCAACACTTTAAAATTTGTTTTCAGTATGTTAAAAACTAGTATGGATGCCCTCACTTCATAGTTTAAATAGTAAACCCTTTGGAACAAAATAAACTAAGGTTAAATAGAAAGCTAAACTTAAATGGAAAGAACCTCTTAATATTCACAAAAGCAAAGTACTCTTCTAATAAGCCTGCAATTAAGAAAATCCAAAGGCATATAAGTGTTTTGATTTCCTTTGTGAAACCATTGTATTCCAGATATTTCCTTTTGATTCTAGAACAATTTGGTTCCGACAAATTGAAAAGTTTAAATTTATGCTTTCGTGTCTGGCAGACAAAAAGGTATTCAAAGAAACAAATAGGTTAACAAAAAGGCAAGAAAACCTCTCTGTCTATTTTCCTGTGGACGTTTTCTAAAATTATTCTGCTGTTATTATTAGGAACGACATACAGATGTGAACTAGTATTTTCATTAATGAAATTTACATTCATGAAAAGCAAAACGAAAGTCACGATTGACTGATTCAATTTAAAAAATTCTCTTCTGTTCTCAGTACCAAATTTAACACCAAACATTCAGACTAGCCAAACCCAGTCTCAAAAGTATCATTAATGGAAAGTAATGTTTATGTGATGTAATACGTATTGTTTTACATACAATAATTAATTCATTTAAAAATGTTAATTATGTGCATAAACATACCTTTATTAAAAAGGTTATTAAGAATATGCCTGGACCATGAAAACTTAAGAAAGTAAAAAAGGTGCTCGAGTTGTAAGACGCATATGAATTCGTATGTGAAAAAAAATTAGCGTGTGGTATGTAAAAGGTTAGCCACCCCTGGGCTACTTGAAACTTGCCCCCCCCCCCTTTCCTGCCCTCAGTAATGATATTTACAGTAAAGTTAGATATTATAAATTTAAAACCAAGTTCAGTAGAAGAAAGGTGATAAAACAATTAAAAACATTTAATCAATAATTATTTTTTCTGATAAAAAGCTTTTGCAGGAGTTTCAACTTTTCTTGTTCATGTAACCCCTGACTGAGCTTTCATACACTTTTATTCTTCTGCGTTTTAAAATAAAGTTATTATATTATCAAATTATTGGAAAGTTCCTGATTCGAAATCGGGTCAGGGCATGGATATTTGTAAGCGTATGGTGTAGAGGCGGTTGGTGTACCTTAAATCTGTCGTGGCCGAAAGTCCTCACGTTGGGTAGGTGTGGAAGTTTGGAGAGTGGGGTGCCAGCTCAGATGTTGCCTCATCATCTGACCGTGGTTCAAAATTACGTGGCGATACACCGAATGGCTTAGGCTGGGAAGGTGGTAACTTGTTGAATATTATCAAATTATTGGAAGGTTCCTGATTCAAAACCGGGTCAGGGCGTGGATATTTGTAAGCGTATGGTGTAGAGGCGGCTGGTGCACCGTAAATCTGTAATGGCCGAAAAGTCCTCAGTTTGGGTTTGTGTGGATGTTTGGAGAGTGGGATGCCAGCGCAGATGTTGCCCCGTCATCTGACCGTGATTCAAAATTACGTGGCGATGCACCGAATGGCTTAGGCTGGGACGATGGTAACTAGTTTAATACCATTATCAAATTATTGAAATGTGTTACCTAGTTGAGCAGAATTGTAACAGTGCACTGTTTAGATGGTATAAAAATGATACAAAAAAATACATTCAAAGCAAAATCATACATTTATATATATAACGTTAATTTTTTTTATTCAAATTCCCTCGATTGTATCTTTAAAATTCAGATTGACGAAAAAAATTTCCGATCAAAAAGCAAAGGAATGATCAGATCTGCTTAGTTTCTGTTCTCACTTCTTCGCTTCGCCCCTTCCAGTCCCACCGGACGCACAGCGTCTCTTATGGGGAGGGGAGGGTAAGAGTTATGGGACAGTTGAAGGGAAAACACTTCGTTCTTCAGTTGCTCATTCGAAGACTTCGAGGAAGAAAAAAATCTGCGGTTTGTACCTCGTGTCAATGACCCTCAAGCAGAGACGGGTGCGTAGGGCCCACAAAATGTATTTTCATTTGGGTCCGAGGAAAGTTGTGCCAGCGTCTTTACAATGTGCATCTTTAAGTGCAGTGAAAAGAGTTTCTAATTCAAGATGGTCAACAAGAACATATGCTATATTAGCTGTAAAACTTAGTTTCACCCATGTTAAAGAATCTTTAACTGAAATTTGTAATTCAGAAGAAGAAAAGAAATACAAATATTGACGACCAGCTACAGGCTCGAGCCCAACAAGGCTGGTCCTTTGTTTATGAATTCCCACTGACTATCCAATTGTATCTTAAATTCGTACACTCCCTTTGAATTAACTATATTTTCTGGCAACGCGTTCCAACTGTCTATTACCCTATTAAAATAGTAGTTTTTCCTTAAATCCCGATTAAAATGTGTCTTATTCAATTTATACCCATGACCCCTTATTAAGAATATGCCTGGACCATGAAAACTTAAGAAAGTAAAAAAGGTGCTCGAGTTGTAAGACGCATATGAATTCGTATGTGAAAAAAAATTAGCGTGTGGTATGTAAAAGGTTAGCCACCCCTGGGCTACTTGAAACTTGCCCCCCCCCCCCCTTTCCTGCCCTCAGTAATGATATTTACAGTAAAGTTAGATATTATAAATTTAAAACCAAGTTCAGTAGAAGAAAGGTGATAAAACAATTAAAAACATTTAATCAATAATTATTTTTTCTGATAAAAAGCTTTTGCAGGAGTTTCAACTTTTCTTGTTCATGTAACCCCTGACTGAGCTTTCATACACTTTTATTCTTCTGCGTTTTAAAATAAAGTTATTATATTATCAAATTATTGGAAAGTTCCTGATTCGAAATCGGGTCAGGGCATGGATATTTGTAAGCGTATGGTGTAGAGGCGGTTGGTGTACCTTAAATCTGTCGTGGCCGAAAGTCCTCACGTTGGGTAGGTGTGGAAGTTTGGAGAGTGGGGTGCCAGCTCAGATGTTGCCTCATCATCTGACCGTGGTTCAAAATTACGTGGCGATACACCGAATGGCTTAGGCTGGGAAGGTGGTAACTTGTTGAATATTATCAAATTATTGGAAGGTTCCTGATTCAAAACCGGGTCAGGGCGTGGATATTTGTAAGCGTATGGTGTAGAGGCGGCTGGTGCACCGTAAATCTGTAATGGCCGAAAAGTCCTCAGTTTGGGTTTGTGTGGATGTTTGGAGAGTGGGATGCCAGCGCAGATGTTGCCCCGTCATCTGACCGTGATTCAAAATTACGTGGCGATGCACCGAATGGCTTAGGCTGGGACGATGGTAACTAGTTTAATACCATTATCAAATTATTGAAATGTGTTACCTAGTTGAGCAGAATTGTAACAGTGCACTGTTTAGATGGTATAAAAATGATACAAAAAAATACATTCAAAGCAAAATCATACATTTATATATATAACGTTAATTTTTTTTATTCAAATTCCCTCGATTGTATCTTTAAAATTCAGATTGACGAAAAAAATTTCCGATCAAAAAGCAAAGGAATGATCAGATCTGCTTAGTTTCTGTTCTCACTTCTTCGCTTCGCCCCTTCCAGTCCCACCGGACGCACAGCGTCTCTTATGGGGAGGGGAGGGTAAGAGTTATGGGACAGTTGAAGGGAAAACACTTCGTTCTTCAGTTGCTCATTCGAAGACTTCGAGGAAGAAAAAAATCTGCGGTTTGTACCTCGTGTCAATGACCCTCAAGCAGAGACGGGTGCGTAGGGCCCACAAAATGTATTTTCATTTGGGTCCGAGGAAAGTTGTGCCAGCGTCTTTACAATGTGCATCTTTAAGTGCAGTGAAAAGAGTTTCTAATTCAAGATGGTCAACAAGAACATATGCTATATTAGCTGTAAAACTTAGTTTCACCCATGTTAAAGAATCTTTAACTGAAATTTGTAATTCAGAAGAAGAAAAGAAATACAAATATTGACGACCAGCTACAGGCTCGAGCCCAACAAGGCTGGTCCTTTGTTTATGAATTCCCACTGACTATCCAATTGTATCTTAAATTCGTACACTCCCTTTGAATTAACTATATTTTCTGGCAACGCGTTCCAACTGTCTATTACCCTATTAAAATAGTAGTTTTTCCTTAAATCCCGATTAAAATGTGTCTTATTCAATTTATACCCATGACCCCTTGTTCTGTTATCCCTATTGAAATTTAAGCCCTCTGTGTCCCCTTGTTTTACAAACTTGAAAAGCTGAATCAAATCCCCCCCCCCTCCCCTCCTCCTTCTTCTTTCCATATCGGAGACAACTTCTTAAACAGACAAATATGAAACTGATCCAATGGCAATTATTAGGAATACTATTTTACAAAGAATAAGTGCTACTAGTAAATCAGTGGAATGCAAACTATTGAATAGATCCATCCTATTAAAGGCATTAGAAAATGTTATCAATAATTTCAGAGAAGAATTTGAAAAAACTGAAAAAGAGCAACTGTTTTATAAGGTTAATGTGGTGCAACTGTTATCATAATAACCTATCATTTAATGTGGAAGAAGGACAAACTCGCAGACAGCAAAAGATAAAAATGTTTTTTGATAAAAACAAAGAAGTCGGACATGAATTTACAATAAGAGCAAATTTCACAGTCAATGCATTTTATGTCATGTGATAACACCAAGACAGGATTAAAAGTAGAACACGACAAAAAAGAGAGTTTAAGGATATTTACAAAAATGACATTAATATTTGTAATTTTGGGATGTGTTTAATTTAACTTAAGTGTGTTTTTAACTTCCAAAGTTAAATGACAGAATTTTTCATTTCTGAATTTTTGACACTCAGGTCATATCAGATGTTTGAAGAAATTGGAAATTTAGAGAGATAATAATTAGTTTAAAATGTATTAAATGAAAAGGATGAGACTCTTTAAAATGACTGTGTATTTTACTAGAGTAACTACGTCTTCTCTCGCCCTCTTGTGGATAATTACTCCAGCTGGTGCAACAGTCATTTATTCTGAGCACTCTATGTCTATATCCCATTCTTAGAAGACAAGGTATGCCTTTGACAATCTCCGCAATATATAATTCGCTGTTCATATTCAGTTGTATAGTTGAAGTCTCTGGATTAAAAGTCTACTCAAGGCTCTCCCAACAGTGACTGCAGTCTCCAAGTCTCACAGAGTCCGAGTTGTGCATTCACTAAAAGCCCAGTACTTCAGGTAATTTCTTGACAAAGCCTTTTATTAAGCAAAACTGTTAACTGAAGATGCCCATAACAGAGATGCAGAATTCTTTGTGTGCCTTATTTAGAGATAGGAACAACATTAGAGAGAGAATCACATGCAAAAGAAAATTCTTCGAAACATGAGGACACAGAAAAACTGTTCTTAAAACCAATTGAACCGAAACATCAATCTTCTGTCAACTCAATCGAACAACAATGACCCCTATCATTCAAAAGTCTCGGGCAACTCACTCTAGACAACAAGAAAAACCATTAACACGCGCGATGCACCTGTGCTTCCTAAAGGGAATGAAAACGACAAACCACGAGGTGAAATCTGTTAGATTTCTTTTCAAACGGATCGTTCTTAACAAAAGATCTTGACTAGTTGTTCTTCAGAAAAATTAGCCATATCTTGTTTGACGAGATATCTCATCGTAGCTGCTTGGAGAGATAAGCAAATATTTAAAATACCCTTGTTTCTGAAAGCTCCCTTTTACTTTGTGTCATTGCTGGGTATTAGCACTTTAATGAAAAAACATTTCAAGACCTCGGGGCCCTACGCGGCCGCTTACCGCTTAATCCGCCACTGGGAACAATCACAAGCATCCATGCACTTACAAACAGTGATTTGAGCCAGGGATCTACTGGTGGCAGACAAATGCTTTTAAGAGAATATGTTGTCATAGAGCGGGGTTCATGTTTCACATGTACGGAGACAACCCACGTAGGTCGTATAAGTCCCAACTTTAAAGCATAAACACTCATATTACTGTAGCATAAACACTCATATTACACTATTCATTCAAACACGACATGTAGCGTTCTTTCAGTCAAAAGTTCAGCACTTCCCTCCACTTTTGGGTTTTAGTCCACATAAGTCAGTCCTCGGTATAAAGACAATCAATGCCAGGGACATACTTTAGTTTTAAAACAAAGTCATTTTTATACATTTTAAACAGATCACAGCTCAAAACTGCACATTGTGGTAGAGTAGTCTGGAAAAAACTAAAACCTTGATTACCAACTATTATACTTGACTACTTAAGCACTCGCTAATAAAACCTCTAATCCAATTAAACATGTATGATTTTACACCAATTGAAAAGAGTTTTAACAATTTCCCTCTATACTGCATCGTAAACTGACATCAAATCAACAACTGCTGTCATTACATGCTTGTTTTCCAGCGCATTTTTAATAGCGTTTAGCTGAAATTTCCATACTCTGTTCTTCGGTAAGTGTGAGCAAGTAGTAACAAGAGCTACCAAAAACCAATAAAGGATATTATAGGATTATTTCTATCTTTTAAATTAATGCATACATCAATTATCTCGGGTGGGAGTTATGGATAAAAATCAGTTACCAAAAATTTCAGATACTATAAGTCAATTTAGTGGATGTGGTGATTAAAGCCTAACCCAGGTTTTTCAGTCTTTTCTACACCCCCAAATGTGATTAATGACTTCTGAAAATTTATTTTCAACTTCTGGTGTAACAGTACTGAATTCACTTTGCAAATTACAACAGTAGAAAGAATTCAATAAACAAGGGTAAGTATCTTCAAAATCAAATTTATCTATGAACCAAAGAAAAAAATTCAGATATCCCAGGCCCAATATGAAAATAAAAATAATTTTCAAACTGCTTTAGAACTATACCTTTTTCATGAAGACCTTTTTGGAAAGCAAAAAAAGACTAATTCAGTTGAGCAAGAAAGAAATTCCCACATCCAAGCATATTGACTAATATTGTGTAAATTTTTGAAGTAAGTAATAGTTAAAACTATTTTCTTGTCAACTGAATTCACATTTTCAGTTTCCATGTGTTTAAAAATTATATTTGTATTTAAGTCAGCTAGATTTGTGTTCAAAATAAGATTTTTGTGAATACTACGTACTTTATGTTGGTTGTACCGAGGGGCGCCAACCAGAGAGAACCCCGACACATCATTAATTATTATTACTGTAATTATTGTAATCGGGGGTGCATTTGAATTATTCTGATGAAAGGTTGTTCACTGTTCCTATTATGCCCAGCTAAATTCTAAATTGAAATACTTAGCTTTGTCAATGGTGAAAAGGGATTTACAAACTCGGTTTTTTTTTATGACTAACCAAATGCATTTGTATTGCAGAATCTGAGAACTTAGAACCCGAAATTGGAAAGTTTCATTTTCGGAAGGGTTACGTGTAAGCCAGTGAATGGCTCTGGGAGCTCAAAAATTCACCCCAGAAGTATTGTTTTCTGATATTTAAAATATTTCTTCACATGAAATACTCTAGATGCATGCGTGAAGGCCTTTATTTCATTCATCTTCAAGAAAAGTAATGGTTCATAAATCGATATTATTTATGAACTATTATTTCTTACATGATGTAATAATTCATTGAATTAATTTGATCTGTTGTTGTTGCACATCCCCCTGGTGTAGGAAAGCCTACACCAGGTCCAGAAGGCCCCGTCGTGCCAGATCCCCATATACCTGCAAAAAGTCCTGATCAACCAACAGCTGCTTATACGAAGCGCCAAGACAGAGAAGAAGGTGATAAGGACTGGCAGGTAGGGAACAGGAACAAGGAGGGAAAATTCTCTCCCCGTTCTGAAATTTGATACTTTTAATTTGATCTTGAAGTATAAAAGCAATATTTTTGGGCATTCGTTTTCTTTTCTCTCTCTTAACCAGCTTCTGACATGTACTTAAGGTTCGAGAAAAGTTGTGACAGTGTGTGTGTGTGTGTCTTTACAATGTGCGTCTTTATGAGCAATGAAAAGACTTCCTAACATACGATGGTCAGCAAAAGCAGATGCTGTATTAACTATAAAACTTGGTTTCACCCATATATATGAGGCTTTACCTGGAATTTGTAATTCCGAAGAAACAAAGTTACCATATTGGAGGCGACTTCACTTCTGAGGAAAATGAACAAATATGAAACCTCCCTAATGACAGTTAGTTGCAATACTATGTTATAAAGGATAAATGCTATTAGTAAATAACTGCAACCAGTGGAATGCGAACTATTGAAAGGTTATCTATCCTGAAGTCATTAAGTAAATTTTATCAATAATTTAAAGAGAAGTTGAAAAAGAGGCAACTGATTTATCAGGGCTGTCATTTAATGTGAAAGATGGTTAAACTCGCAGACAACAAATAAAAAAAAAAGTGTTTATTTATTTTTTTAAATGAAAACAAAGGAGTTGGACATGCATTTACAATGAGAGAAAATTTCATAGTCAATTAATTCGATTTTTTTCATGTGATAACACCAAGGCAGAATTATCTCAAAGAACGTATGGAGTTGTTGTGGAGCCTTTTCGAATATTTTTTATTGGGATTTATCAGTAAAAAAAAAGAACACGATAAAAAAAAGTTGAAGAATATTTACAAAAATGACTTGGGTGTTTGTACTTTTGAAGACGAATTTGATCATCTGTACTATAATAAAAGAAAGTGTTTGTTTGGAGCCGCAAAATCCTGACAATTCTATGGCACTTACAGCAATGAGATTTGGCACACAGGTAGTCCGAATTGTTTGCAATTTTTGTGTAGCGGCGAATTTTAAAATTCAATCTAGAAGATTTTTAAATGTGAATTTTATACTTTTATTCTCAATCGATTTTTCAAACGCGGATAACATTTTCTACTCATGCGACCTTGCAGTTAAGGTTTGGAATTATGGCAAGTTTTTTCATATGCAGAACGTGGAGAAAATTATTTTTTTCGTTTCCGCTTTGCTTTTGCGCGGAGAAATGTTTATCCAGCAGACGATAAATCTTTTAATTGTAGTCACACTTCTTTTTTCTATCTCCAAGACTAATTTCAACGGATTGGAAAACTGCGAAAAATTTCAGTTTAGATTGGTACCTAAAAATACGATTTTCTTTAAATAAATAATTTTTTAATTGAATATATCTTCAACGGATTTGAAATCTGAGGAAAATTTTACACCAGCTTAATACCCTACATCACGGTGTTGCCCGTGTTATTGGTTTGCACGGGCACGGGCAACGTCGTTCTAGCCACGCAGTGGCTAGTTTTTTAATATTTCTTAAAGAAAACGAGGACACATATAAACCACACGAGTCATCTATCGAGCCGATAAAGAAATGTCTTGCACATTTCCGAACGCTGAAACATTATTGAAATTTTTTTTAAACAATTTACTTTTCTATTGCAACAGGAGAAAGGTTGTTTCCTGTTTTAAAGCGTGTAAAAAATAATTTTAGGAGTTCTATGGTAGAAGAAATATTAATTAATATGACCATTCTGTATATAGAGCAAGGAATCGTAAAACGAATTGACACTTCAAAATAATTGACGAATTTGCATGAAATAAAGTAAGACGAAAATTCATGTAAAAATGTTTTTTTTTTTTTTAAATAAGTTTATTTAATGGGCTGTGGGTATGAAAATATTTTGATTACTTTTCTTTTTTGTTAATAACTTAAGGATAGTTTTCTTGAAACTTTTTTTTCTAACTTGAGATTGAGGGCCCCGAAATTTTTACCGCTTGGGGTCCCCACTTGACTTGATCCGCCACTGATTGTTCCTGTTAGGAGTAGCAGGAAACTGAACACTTCTTCACAAATAACTATCAGTTCTTATCTTGTAGTGCCGAAGACAAACAGGTGAGTGGTTGGGTATTGGAAAAAAGGGACACCTGTTCCTTCCCCATTAAGAGAACCAACACTGAAACTTTTTTTAGGGGGGGGGGGGAAGATGTACAACGTAATTTGTTAAATTTTTAAAGCTGCACCTTTTGTAAATATTCTATTTGTAAAATTCGATACATTAAAAAGACCTAATACAATTAAAATGCGTTACGATTTATATTAAATTGAAGAAATTAAATCCCAATAAAATAGCTTTAAAATGAGAGATTACCAAGTCTGTATCTTCCCAAAAATTAATTAGCTATCTTAAAGATGCAGTACATTTTCATTTAAGCTTTAAATAACTGAAGCTTAATAACCTTTTGAATAAAGGACAAAACTTTTTTTAAGTTATTATTTTCATTCATAGCTATGGTAATGTCACTTGCTACACCAAGTTTCATTAAAATTTGAAGGGTCTCGGACTAATCTGTACGCTAGATTTGAGACGAAATTCCTCAAATTTTGGAAATTTATGTAGCTTGAATAACGATATGCAAATTGAAAAATTGTCTGATTTAGAAAAGTATTTTCAGTCCTAAGGTGTGCCATACACACGATTTTCGCATTACAGTAATTTATTTAACCAGCGAAATTTTTTTTTCGGTCCACCATGTAATTGTCTTGGCGATGACTATTTTGATTAACTTTCCTTAAGACTCCTATGTGTTTGAAGTTTCGAAAAGTAAAATAAATATTAAAAAAAAAGATGTAATCCAAACCTTTTATACAAGTGATTGTTCAAAGATTTTAAAGTTTCGGAGTAGGTATCTCTTACGATATGGTTATATTGCTTAAATTTTGATGGTTTTTACTTATCTTTAATTTAATAATTGTTTTTCATTAATAAATGTACCGATTGAACATCTGATCAAGCCACATTATGACTCTGAAGATATGTGTAATCTTAGTTCATAAATTGATAATTTCTCACCTGAAAATAAGTGCTGTAAGGATCAACTGTCGAATGTGATGTAACATAAGTTTTAAAGGTTTTATACAAAACTGCATCATTATCTCGATAGAATATAAACATTGTATTAATTACATAAAAAAAGTAATATTATTTTGTCGCAATGACAGAAAGTTGTCAATTATTACTAGATGAAACGAAAGTTGTTTTACATTAGTTTCGTTTTGTCTATGAACAGTTATTTGTCAATGTTTAAACACATTTTTTTTCAAAAACGACAGAGCGATTATTTATGCTAAAGAAAAGATATGCTAGAAATTACGAAGGGCTTTATGCTAGAAGGGTTTACTATTTAAACTAAGAAGCGAGGGCATCCATACTAGTTTTTAACATACTGAAAACAAATTTTAAACAGTGCTGATCCCCCTCTTGAAAGGCATCAGTTCAAACCTCCATAACCTTCCAACTGTAAAGAATCAAAATTAGCCAAAAAATACTTTGAAATTCAACTTCTGCCGGTTTTTAGTGAGTAGAAAGAAATATTTGTTACAATCAATTGTCATTCTACTATAGATGCCAACTCCTAGGGTCCTGAACTCTTTGTATCCACACAAACGTGAGGCAAATAATTCCAATGAGAAATTAGACAAATTGTTATAAGAGCATCTACACCAAGCATGCCACAGGAGTCTGATCCCCTTGAAAGTTTTTATGGATGAATGATGATAATCTGCTTTTCTTGAAGGAAAGTCCTTGAACAGATAATAATTGGCACGCAAGAAATCATTCATATCCTATTTTTATTTCATCCATGAAGCACACGAAGAGAACGAATTTCAACATCTAAGAGTGCATCACCTTGTTCTTTTTAACGTGCTCATCAAAATCCCTCATGTGATCCTACATCAATTCAGTGACAGCTGGTTGGGAGTAGAGGCTGAAATGGGAGATACAGGTTTTTTCAAGCAAAATAAATTCTTGAATTATTTTCTATCTTACAATAACAATTAAAATTGAGATAATTTGTAAAATGTGTCAAGGCATTTGGGCTCATATTTACTGTCAAAACATTCTTGTTTCCACGTAAAAGAACTCACAATAAAGGAATTAAAAGATATTTTCAACATATTTAACAAACTAGCAGAACAATTTAACACAGCAAGAGAATTTTCACTTTGGTGGTTGCAAAAATTTTGATGAAAGAAACGCATACATCACATCTATAAGAAAAATGAATATTATTTAAACGCAAAATATTCTCAATTAATTTTGCTAGGTAACATTAAAAACAAGCTAACTCAACGGAACTTGCAAATAATGAATAAAGTGAACAATGCATTTGCTGCAAACATCAAGTAATAGACATGCACATAAAGAAAATTTTTCTGACACAGAAGATAAATACAATAGAGGAATCACACCTTCACTTCCTACAGCTCACAGGTTTCTAGTACAGTGGGCATAATCATTGTGCCATCACCCTGGAAAGAGTGAGGGACTACCTAACCAGTTACCATATTATAACAATACACTATGGAAAAGGACAACTCATTTTTAAAATGTATAACTTGGTTAGGGTTTTAAGGTGCAAAGGGCCATTTAAAATGTAGGGAAGAAAGCAATTGAACAAGAATTTTCTTCTGCCAACCAACAAAAAAAACTTCATTCGGTTGCATTTAAAAACAAGCTAAATTCAACGGAATTCACCATTTAACATAGCAAAGGAACAATAATGAGCACAACAGGAAAATAAAGAATAAAATAGGTAAAATAAGCAACGAACCGAGAATTTTCATCTGCTCGCCAAAAAGGAAATTCCGTTGGGTAGCACTTAAAAACAAGCTAACTCAACGTTGTTTCCCATTTAACGTAGCAAATGAACAATACAACACACAAAGGGGTATGCAGGAATAAAATAGGTAAAATATGCACCTGACCGAGAATTTTCATCTGCCTGCCATAAAGTCAATTCCGTTGGGTAGCACTTAAAAACAAGCTAACTCAACGTTATTAACCATTTAGCACAGCAAGTGAACAATACATTTCAAAACGTGTTATAAAATGAAGGAAAAATAAGCAAATTAAGAGCCTTCATCTGCCCATCAAAAAGTGTAATTCGTAGAATAGCATTTAAATACAAGCTAACTTAACGGAACAAAACAATTTGCAAAGCAAATATAAAGCAATGAAAATATTAAATTTCAAATAAAAAATATTATTGCTTACATAAATTTAGCTTCTAAATGGAAAAACACTAGGTCGGCACACAAAAGACGTCTACTCATTAAACATAATCCCACGTCCTTCAAAATGGCAAATGCTTTTACTTATGGCTCATCAGGACTGCTAGAATTCTACTTTAGATTGGCGAAATCACCAAACAAAGTTTGCCCATGCGCATTCTACGAGCTGCGCAGTAAGGAACTGCGCTGTACGGCTACATAGAATGAAAAGTTATATAGCCGTATTTTGTACGGCGCAATAGACACTTTCATCTGCCGCCAGTAATGAACCCTGATGATCTGATTGGTCCACGTGACATGGCAGTAGATTTTGGCGATATCACTAATTTTTTCGACATTCTAGTTCTGTCGCCAATTAAATAAGCAACCCTTGTAGTAGAGGCGCGTACCGCGTTTTTATTTTGGCAAAATGGTTTTCATTTTTCTCGCAGAATGTGTTCGATCTATTGATTCAACTTCGCTATCCAGATGGAGATAAATTGTAAGCAAGGATTAGATTCAGGTAAGTAACAATGTTTGCATCTGCTTTCTTTGCTATTTTCATATATTTCTATTTCCTGCTAGTTTTCCATATGGTACATTCTGTTGAGTCTGCTTGATCTGGAATACTACCCAGACTTTGAGGTTGGTAACTAAAGATATTAAATCATTTGCTTCTATTTATATGCATTATTCTTTTGATGATAGTTTATATTTCTTTTTGAAATGCATAAAGATCAATTCGCTTTAGCTATTTTTCCTACTTCCATCTTAAAACAGAACAACCTTATGATGAACGCTCTCTTCTTGTCAAATGCTTATTCTATTGCTATTTTGGTCTGGATTGTTGATTAGATTGGTTTATGTGGCAAATATATGAGCTAACGACCGTAAGGCTTAAGAGACACATTTAAGGAATATCTAGGTAAGTGACAGCATTTGTTACATTTTTTCTGGTAATTCATATTGTTATACTAAATGCAAATGGCATGCAGTGCTGTTATTATAACTGTTTTATCTGCTCTTGCATATTGTGTTTATCGTTGGTAATGCATATTTTCTACACGCTCAGCTTCAGAACACTACCCTTTGGCCCTGTTTGTTAATGTGGATGTACCTGGAAAATATGAACTAAAATTTAGGTAAGTATCTATTTTTGTATCTGCTTTCATTTATAACTATTGATATACTTGAATTTATACCTTGACTGTTCTTATTTCTTAACTGTCCTAACTAACCTATTTAGGTACAATGCTGATGATTTTTCTCTTTACACACGCATATTAGTATACGATTGCTTTCTTATTGTATGGTCAAGACTGACTCACATAATACAACCTAAATTCTAATCCTCATCCAAAAGTGTATTTTAATATTTACTCAGAAAGCTGGTTGTTCTAATCAATGAATAAATTTTCAAAACTTAAGTGTGTGTGCACATGCAAATGGATTCTTTTCAATTATCAGAAGCATTGAGTGACTCCAAATTGTAGATTTATTTGTGAAAGAGAGTGGAAAAGAAAGAATACAACTAAAGATTCTATAGATTAAGAAATAAGCTTGCCAAAAAAGAAGCTACTGCTGGCTTAGGAATAGCTCTGCTTTTGTTTTAAAAGTTAAAATTCATCTGCTCAATTGTGTAATCAATAAACGACATTCACTTGTATAGTGTTTGTGATGAATACAATTTAATCTGTGAGCCAAGAATTGTACAGTACCTAAGTAATGTAAATACACTAACTACGGTTAATACAAATTATTTTTACTGTCCCATGAAGTTCGTCTTAACAAGGTTTGACTACCTATATTTATGCTCTTGAATATCACATTTATGATTCGTAATCCATGTTTTCTGCACGAGTGTATTTTCAGCATAACATTTCCCTTGAGCCAGTTTTACAATGATGGAGAATTTCTATTTATATTGATGCTTGTATTGCAGAAAAACCTCAACATAAATTACCAAGAGTGGAATCACCTTTTATCATAAGTTTTATCCCAACAATCTTCAGGATTTTCAACTAGTTACCACCGTCCCAGTCTAAGCCATTCAGTGTATCGCCACGTAATTTTGAACCATGATCAGATGACAAAGCAACATCTGGAATGATACCCCACTCTCCAAACTTCCACACCAACCCAACGTATGGACTTTCGACCACGACAGATTTAATGTGCACCAGCCGCCTCTACACCATATGCTTACAAACATCCAGATTCGAAACAGGAACCTTTCGATCTAGAGGCTAACATACACCTTAACCACTATACCGGTTGGTCGGCTAAACAATCTTCATAATATAAAAATCTGTGTGAACAAAATTTGCATCCACTTTTATTAAAATACAAAATTTTCTGTTTTGATCTTTAAACATGTTTTTTTTTTTTTTTTTTTTTGCACTTAAATCAAATGGTAGATTTTGTTGAGTGAGCATTTTATTGCATGCTATTCAATAGAATTTACTTTTTGGTTGTTAAACAAAAATTTTAAATAACATGGCTTTTTTTTAATTTATGAACTGTTACGTATTCTTTTGAGCAAATTTTTTTACCTGCTGAATCTCAACAATAGCGGGTGATAACAGTATAGCTCAGGATATAAACCTAGGTAGATAACAATATTTGTACCCATTTACTCGTATTGTATTTATATTGTTTCGATTCTGATTCATAGTGCATATTTTATTCAGATTCAGCTAGGGTTTTTCCTGTTGCTCAATAGAATATGCTCTCTCCTCTGGTTGGTAAAAAAGAGATTTTTGTTAATTTGCCTCCGTTTACCATTTAAAGTATTAATGATCTTTTATATTGTGTGTAATGTGTGTTCTCTTGTGTTTACGTCTGTAAATAGTGGATTTGTTTGTGTTATCTAAAGAAATAACTTTTTGCTGTGAAATAAAAATAAATTTGTGCTTTATAAATTTTGTTTCTAGCCACATGATAGAGGTAACTTACCTTTAACTTAATAAAATAATCAAATATTCTGTACAAAACATTCATGTATATGAATTTTGCAAGAGGATAGTTAAATGAAAACTGCAGTGTCTATAACTATCAAATGCAGGCTCTGGTAATGTATGAAAAAGAAACTTCTATAATGAAATGCTTCATCCAAGATGTATGCATCATTTATTTTATATCTGATTTAAAATTTATCTTCAACTTTGAAGAAATTTCACCAATGTTGCTGTTAAGCCTATTGGCTCTACCCACTTTATATAAAAACATTTAACAATAAAAATAATGTATAAGTTCTTTGTATTTCAGCAGAACAAATAATATGTAATAGCTTTGGAAAGGCATACATAAACAGGAAACTTTCTAAATAGCCTCATGACTATCAAAATAAACAAGAGGGCTTCTATGATCAACTAAATATTGACACTAAATTTTTTACATTGCAAAACATTTTGAAAAAATAAAATAAATTTGTGTTATATTTTCCATCTTAACAAGATTTGTAATTAATGAGGCTGCTTTTGCACACTACTCTACTGCCCCTGATCCTAGTTTGTTAATTGTAACACCTAAATTACCATTAACTTAAAATTTCAAGTTGTGTAACTGTAAGGACTTTGTCATGCATTTTTTGAAACTTGTTTAAATATTGTATTCGATATAAAATACTTTTTTAAATATTTGGGTAAATTTAAAAAGCAGAAACCTAATGATGAAAACTTTAGAGTTTGAAAGATAACAAAACAATTTAGAAATTTGGACTTTTTTTAAATTTTATGCAAAATTGTCCAAATTTTAAATCTATTATAAAAGGAAGTGTTTGTTTCACGGCTGCCTTACATCACCTTAATACCTTACATCACGCAGTGGCTAGTTTGTTATAAATTACACGTTTTTATTAGAAAATAACTTTATCGTTAATGAATTCACAAAACAGAAGACAATACCTACAGTTTTATGTGTACAAAAGATTAGTTCTGAAAAAAAATCTGAGAGTACCAAGTACGAGTAAGTGTAACAATAAATAGAACGAACTTTACAGACACCTGTTGAAATTTCAAAGTTTTATGTCTTATTGCAAATTTATCATTCCATATTGGTATGAAAAAAGCATGATTTTTTTTAATTAAAATAATCGAATTTTATGGTTTTAAAATAATTCCTTGCCTGTACAAGTCTAAATTTCTTGGACCTTAGGTAATGAAATCAGTTTAGTTTCTAGGTAGTTTTGTGATTTTTATGTTAAACATTAATAGTATATATTATCTATAACATTATTGTAATAGGAAATATAATTGGACACATTTTTTAAAGATTAAAATGCAACAGAATTTAGCATAGTAAATCACATAATGGAACCGCGTAAATTGTTTCATCTGGTTCTAAGCCAGTTACTTTGATTGTAACCCATAACCAGTGACGTGAAAATTTTGAACTTAGATAAATAAGTTTGTTGGATCACAGACACCACTCATAATTTTTATTCTTCTGTATATTAAAAAGAAGTTTCTGCCGCAGGAATGAAAACTCGCTTTTTATGCTCAATTCTCAGATGGTTTCCCCAGAAAGTACGCATCAGAAAATTGCTAAATTGATAAGGTTTGTTCAAAATTGTACAGGGAACTAGATGGAGAATAATTTTTTTTCTTATGCGGCTATTGCGTAGTTTAGGGTGGATTAATTGTCAAAGTCGAAAAAAAGCAAAATTCTTGCGAGTGAGCGAAACACGATACAAATGTTCAGTCTTCAGCCATGAATTTTTTTTTAGAATACCTCTAAACGCGAACTTTTACACATCACCGAGTTTTTTTAGAAATTTTAATTTGGTTCCTGTTAATACTTTCTTGAAAATCAGGACACTTTCGTTAAAACTGCCATATCTATAGCTTATTACTATCAGTTTTTAAATTTGAAAACATCACTGGAAACCTTAGAATTTACTCTTTCTTGTGGTACAGTTATTTTTTAAATTGGTTAATAAATAAATTCGATGCAATTAAAAGTTGGTCATACAAATTTCGGAATTTTTAGATAGTAATTTCCGATACAAATTAAAACTGTCATATCTATAGCTTAATACTATTAGTTTTAAAATTTCAAAATACCACATGAAAGTTTAGAATACGCTCTTTCCTATGGCATAATTATTTTTACAGTTGGTTCAGAAATAAATTCGATGCGATGAAAAGTATAATTTCGCGATCGTGTACACATTTTTCATCGCCGAGATGAAACGTTAGATCGTTTTATCTGGTTTTGTGACGTCATGGCCCGGAAAGACACTTGCAAAAGGGGCGTTGGTTTGCGAGGCAAATCAAATGGGATTGCGTAGCAATCACCGGAGATTGGCGAGCCGGGGGCGGAGCCCCCTATTGTGTAAAATATTTCAAATCATACACATTTCAGAATTGTTCATGCATGTATTGATACATGAATATAACATGTATGACATCTCTTTAGTTCTTTTCACACAAAATAATTCATTTGTTCAAATTTACTAATTCAGAAAAAATCAAGTCAGTAATAAAAAATAAAATTAAAGGAATCATAAAAAAAATTCTTACTTTTCATTAATATTTAGCTTGTAAAAATAACGCTATTTGGAAAATATTGTTATTTGTGATCAAAAATATGACGAAATATAAAATGAGACGAAACACAAAAACTTTCAATCAAAAATGCTTAGTTTTGAAATTCTCTGAGCATTGACAAGTATTTCGTATACTCCTTGCACACCAAAAAGGGCTTATACATAACATAAGAAAGTGAAGTTTTCTCTATGAACAGCATAGAACAAGTGTTATAGCATCCCCAGAACATGCCAGTCCAGTGGAATTTTGAACTTGCAATAAAAAATTCATCATTGCAGTTTTTCATCACAATTAATCCAATAAATGTTCACTTCAATCCATACTCTATTTTCTCAACATACTCAATCATCAGATGAGTGAATTGGCTTTTGACGTTGAATATGTCTTACCTTTCGAAACCGGTATACCACGCTTTATTTTTTTAAATTCACATAAAAGCGTAAATGCGAAAAATTTGATAACTTGAAAGGAGAAGAAAAAAATGAAAGAGATCACGTTCAAAAGAGCATTAAACAAAGAATGTTATAAATGTTCATTAATCTTGCGCTGACGTCATCCGATTATGCACTGCGTGAAGTTCACGAAAATGCGCACTGCCGCTCACATTAATTTAGTCTAATTCTGGCCTACTTTGTTTGTTTGAGGTGTCATTTGCTACGTCTCTGCATTTTATAAATAATAATAGAAATAAAATTTTAATATTTAATACTTGTTTAGATTTTAGACTTCAAAGTGTGGAAATTTCGCAAAAATTTCAAAATGTCCCCCCCTCCCCCTAAATTAAACACAACAAAAATTATAGTAGCGTCTATAGAAAGAGAGATGAAGAGATAGAGAATCCAAGATAAAAGTTCTGGAATCCGATGCTGAGCATCAACGGGCTCGGAAGGAACGCCTTAAAGTTGAGGCTTCGTGCCGCTCACATTATTTAGTTTAGCTCCGTCCTCTTTTGTGCGAGCACGACGTTTGAGGTGTTCGTTCTTTCGTCTATTTGCTTTATACATGGTAATAGAAATAAAACCTAAATATATTTAATACTTGTTAAATATTTTACCAAAGTGTATAAAATAGAAATTTTTTTAAAATATCCAAGTATATAATAACCCCTTGAAGAATTAGAGGGAACGTCAACAGGAAGAGGGATAAAAATCCAAGAAGTTCATTCAATCCAATCCATTCCATGAATGCAGAATGATTAAGCTAGTAGTGCAATGGAATTCCAAAGGATCAATGCATAAAATTTAAATTAAAGTTACCAGAGAGAGAGAGAGAGAGAATATATTCAAAACATAATGAAAACATTAACATTGTCGAAAAAATTTTTTGTGCAAAATTGGAATGGCTTTTGTAATACTGCCAGAAAACCTTTTCGTTGTGACTAAGTGTCTTTATTTTTTCATGAACAGATTACAATACCAAATAACATTAAAGGAATGCAAGTTACAATTTGAGTGAGTATATATTGACCTTCTTCACCTATTCGTCGATTTTCAGTATAATTTTTTGTGTGACGAGCAAATTCTTAACATTTGAAAAAATAACATGCATTTTGTTCGTAGTTATTTCATTTTCAATACTATCAAACACAATATAGGAAGGAAACTTGATCACTTATCACTTGATTGAAATCAGCTGATTTAAATTCACGTGCCTGTTTAATGTGGTCAAATGAAGTTTAATGGACAAGAAGAACAAACTGGTAGCCAAGCTCTGGCCTTCAGTTCAACAGGCTGTGTTCAGATCAGGTCCCGTAATAGGCATGGATGTTCATAGTAGTTGACAATCCATTTTAGCCTATTATGGTCCAATTAGCTGCAGTGCCGTATTTCTAAATAGGCTAAGTAGGCTGCAGCCTAGAGCGGCAAAATTTTCAGGGGCGGCAGTTTAGCAATTTATTCAAACGTTAAAATGAAGTATTTCAGACGTTAAAAATATGATTTAGTCCTTCTACATAGCCTACTTTCTAAAACTATAACAAAATATAAATTCACAGCACGTAATCTTGTATTATAACTTTCTTGTAGTGCAATCTAATTTGGTTTGATAATATTGGCACAAGCGCAGCGATTCGATCGGACAACACTGTTGGTGGAAGGCCCAGTGTCTCCGCTGTCAGTAGTGTAGTGTCAGTCTAGTCTGTCTGAGTCTGACGCTGTCATTCATGTCTATCGGTGTGCACAACGGGATCGTTGATGATTGTGTTGAGCAAGGCGTGTTCGTGTTGTTTGTTACGATTTTGCTTTATAGTTAAGAGTATTCCAATACATAACGTAAAGTTTTTAACAGTGGCAGACTCACACACACACACACACACACACACACACACACAGTGGCGCTGAATACAAAAAACGAACAAAACTGAAACTTCAAGAACAAGAACGTGTTCTGAAACAAACAAAAAAACTATATACGTTTTTTAAAACTAATAGTTTGCCAGTGGAAGAAAAGAAGATAAAGGGGAACATGAAAGTGCTCGAGCTGTTTGTGATGGTTCTGTTGGGGACGACAATGCTTTCTCTGGAACGAGTTGTTCCAAAACAGCCATGTTGTTATCAGAACCTACTGAAATACAAGTAAGTTCTCACAATCAGATTGTACCTGATAGATTTGATGTGAAACGTCAATCTTTAACAGAAAATAAAGAGCCAACATTAGCAATTTCCTTAAATAAGGATCCAGCTTTGTGGATCTTAAATGATGCTACTAGAGATCTAATAGCAAAAAATGGCTTTGACCAAAACAAGAGATGACGCGTGCCAAAGTTTACGAGAGTCTTGGGAAGAAGTGTACATTGATGTGACAGGAATTTCAAATGACACAACAGAAAAAGCAACGACTAGATGTGAATTCCGAGGAATACTTCGAAGATTAGAACGTTTTGGGACTGCGTTTATGGTGTGTTTCTGGAGCACAGTACTTCACAAAATCGATTAAGTTAGCAAAGCCATGCAAAGTGGAACTGTGGATGTTTTGTTGGTCAGAGATTTCTATGGCTCTCTTGAAGAATATTTTACGGAACAGAGAAACAACTTTGATTACTTTGAGGAATTGGCCATGTATATAACCAAAACTACATTTTATGAAAAAGATAATAAAAGACAGCCAAAAAGAAAAGTTTGGCCTGACGAAGACCGAAGTGGAGAAGTTAACTTTACTAGCAGGGATGACCTTAAAATAAATACGTTTTTACCAATTGTAGACTCTTTTGTTTGTGAATTCAAGAAAAGAAAAATGGCCTATGACGAGTTTCAAGACCGATTCTACTTCTTAACTCAGTTGTGTGATAACAATACAGATATGGAAGAGGAACTGAGAAAAAAGGCCACCAACCTTTACCACGTCTACACAAATGACTTGGATTCGGATTTCACTGAAGAGTGCATCCACTTTAAAAATCACTGTGCTGTGGGTACTAATCACCCATCTGATAAATCGTTGGAAGGAATTTCGAAATTTCTGAGGTGTAATTCCTTACAAGATGTTTACCCCAATTTGGACATTGCTGCAAGGATAAGTTTGTGCATACCTGCTACAATCTGCGAACTAGTATTTCTGAAATACGATTAAACTCACTTTCATTACTTTGTATTGAGGCAAATACAACAAAAACACTTTCATATGAGGACATTATTAACGAGTTTGCCATTAAGGAATCTCGTAAGAAAGATATGTAAATTTGAACATGGAGATTAATCTTCAATTATAAGATATGTAATTACGTGGGGTGAGTTGTTTTAGAGAAGTTTGTATATTTTTCAACAAATAAACCATTAATTAACTACATTTTGTGTAATTACATTTCCGTGTAGGATAACTTAATTCAAATTGAATACAGCTCTTCAATTACGCAAAAGATAGTCATTAGTATTAAAATATAAAAATATGTTTAAAATAGTGATCTCTGATCTCCAAGAACAAATGAATTAATTAAGTTCGAAACCCATTTCATTTTTTAACGAATCTTAAAAGAAGCAAGTAAAAAAACAGTAGTAGATAACTAATTTGATTATATAATTTATTATGTAAACCATTAAAATTGTAGTTTTATCTAAAATAAATGAACTTTATGTTTAAAAAAGATGAAAACATCAATGAACTCTATCCTTTTGTAGTATAAAACAAATGTATTTAAGCAAATATGAACTATAGAGGGGGCGGCAAATGGATTTTAGCCTATAGGCGGCATACTCTTAAATTCGGCCCTGATTACCTGTTGTGATGCAAAAGATTATACAGACGAAAACAAAGCAAAAATAATAACTTCTAGAAGTAAAACAGAGATTGTAAAAAGTTTGTGTTTCTCAAACATTAAGATTTTAAAAACAGCATTTTATTAAAAAAGCACGGCATTGCCCGTGACAGTTGTTTTCGTGAGGTCATGTGTAACTACTGCTCGCTAACCCCCGGTGATTGCTACGAATTCCCATTTGATTTGCGAAGCAAACCAAATGGGAATTCGTAGCATATTGGATAACAGCCATCATGGCGTTGCTCGTGGTGTTGGTTTGCTTCGAAAACCAAATAAAAATTCATAGTCCATTGTAATGAATTCCCAATTGATTTGCTTCGCAAACCAAACTATGAATATAATAGTTTGTTGCGCGGAATATATTGGTTTGGTTTTCTAAGCAAACCAACACAATGGGCAATACCGTGATGGCCACGTCATTTTCAAATGCGACCAAATTCGATAACGGCCATCATGGCGTTGCTCGTGGTGGTTTGCTTCGCAAACCAAATTATGAATTAAGCCTCGTCATTGTCAAATTCGGCCAAATTCCAATTGCGAAGAGATTCAATCGGCGTGACCACAGAATCTCTTGCGAAAATAGAAATATATTTTGAAAAATTATCTATTAAAAGAAAATGAAATGCAAGGTAAATTTTCTAGTGTAAAATTATCAGCAAATTTCGAATCCGTTGCAGGGCCGGCTCCAGGGTAGGGCGATCCGGGCGGCCGCCCGGAGCGCAATGATCTAGGGGCGCCAAAATCATGGAAAATGAAAATGAACTGATAAAAAAAATTAAGTTAAAGGCTTTTATAAAATGCACTAAAACGAAAAAGTAAAGAATATTTTTTTGTCATTCTGATATATCAATAAATTATTTTTCATAATATTGCATTGTCATTGGACCCTTGTAAGTATACCAAATTTCATTGAAATCGGTTCACGGGAATTTTCTCAAAAACGCGTTGCAAGATTTGACTGATAGTTGACAAGATTAAGAGGCGGCAGGCGGAATTTATCATTTTTATTTCTAAGCACATAATTCAAATAATATAATATATTTAAACATTAAGGCAAAACCTACTTAAATTCAATTCAACATTACAAAACCACTCAGCCAACGCCTTTCAAGAATTGACAAGTTTTTCGGCCCGTGGCAACACGACTGTACAGGAAACAACAATTTTGAAACCAAGCGAAACAAGATCTAACAGCCCTTTTTAACTGCATATAAAAAGGAAGTAGACTTAAAACAATGCATTATTTGCCACTAGACTTCGGCTGGTGCGAAATAAAATAGTTTGTTTAAATTGTTAGTGCAAAAAAGCTTTAAAAAAGTGCTTGTGCAAATTGTCCAGTGCGTTTGGCTTCTGTGAAGGTAAGTGTTTTAATTTTTGTTTTCATTTTTAAAAACTAATCAAATCCATCAGACATAAGCCAAAAAAAGGGTGGGGGGTAGATTTCAAAAATTAGAGTTTAGATCAAAACATGGCTTGTGTGGTATCAAATGAAAGGTAATTGAGTCTGGAGTTGAATGAAATACATTTTTTTAAGTCAGTGACGCATAAGGGGGGGATTTTGAAAATTAGAGTTTAAATCAAATCATGGCTTGTGTGGTATCGAATGAAAGGTAATTGAGTCTGAAGTTGAATATAATACGTTTTTTTAAGCCAGTGGCGCACAAGTGGGGGATTTCAGAAATTATAATTTAAATTAAATCATGGCTTTTTTTTATATCAGTATTATCTTTTATTTTAATTAATTTGTTCCAGAAACCAAATGTCCGATGCTATTCTCACCAAAACATTACAAGAAAAGGCTTAGAAATGGAGAAGAGGTTTTAAGAGAATGGATAGTATATTCCGTATTTCAAAACGCTTTGTACAGTTTTCCATGTCGACCTTTTGCTGCACCATCTAGCTTGAGCGCTCTTGGCAATCGGGGATTTAAAGACTGGAAGCATTTAGGGGACTCTTTAGCACATCATGAAAATGCTAAAACTCATATAGATTGTTTGAAATCATGGCTTGAATTGAAGCAAAGATTGAAAATATGTGAAACAATAGATGCAGTTTCTCAGAGACATATTGATTCTGAGATAAATCACTGGTCTGAAGTTCTTTTACGCATTATATCAGTCGTTAAAATGCTAGGTGAGAGCTCTCTAGCTTTTCGAGGAACAAGTGATAAACTGTATGAACACAATAATGGAAACTTTTTGAAGTTAATTCAGTTATTGGCTGAGTTTGATCCAAAAATGGAGGAACACGTTCGCAGAGTCCTCAATAAAGAAGAAATCAAAGCTACATATCTAGGGAAAACTATACAAAATGAAATAATTGAATTATTGCATGACAACATAAAGCTCCACATCATTGAGCAAGTTCAAAAGGCCAAGTATTATTCCGTGATTCTTGACTGTACTCCTGATGCAAGTAAAGTAGAACAGATGACATTTGTGGTAAGATTTGTCTCCATACAGGAATCAGAGTCTGAAGTTCAAGTTAATATCAACGAACATTTTTTGGGTTTTCTACCCATTGAGAGATCAACAGCTAAGGAATTGTCGGAGGTTTTACTAGAAGAGCTAGAGAAAAATAGGCTTAAAGTAGAAAACATGCGCAGTCAAGGGTAGGACAATGGTTCCAATATGAGAGGAGAAAAATCGGGAGTACAAACAAGAATCAGAAATATAAACCCCAGAGTATTTTATGTTCCATGCAGCAGCCATTCGCTAAATTTGGTTGTAAACGATATGGCAAAATCCTCGTTTGAGGCAGCCAACTTCTTCAATATTGTTCAACAGTTATATACATTTTTTTCTTCCTCTTCTTTTCGTTGGGCAATATTACTGAAATATATTGATACTTACACCCTAAAACCATTGAGTAATACGCGATGGGAAAGTCGAGTCGACTCATTAAAAGCTCTGCGGTTTCAAATTGGTCCAATTCACGATGCTTTGTACAGCATATATGAAGATTCAGAAATCGATAATATGATCAGAGACGAGGCTAGCGGATTATTAAATAATTTGAAGCAGTTCAAATTTATATGCTCTGTTGTGATATGGTACAAAATTTTGAGTCATATTAACCCCATCAGCAAACTTTTGCAAACTGTAAATTTTAATATGTCACAAGCTATTGATATGCTTAGCAACTGCAAACTCTTCTTTGAAAACGTGAGATCAGATGAAGCTTTTGAAAGCATCATTTTAGAAACAACCGAGCTTGCTTCAGAGATTGACGTGGAAGCTAATTTCGAAACCACCACACCACGTCATCGTGTCAGAAGCAAAACAAGAACGTTTTTGTATGAAGGCCCGGATGAACCCGTTCAAGACCTCAAACAAAAATATAAAATAGATTTTTTTTTCACACTATAGATCAAGCAATAAATGCCTTGGAAACCAGATATAATTTGCTAAATACTCACAGTAATTATTTCAGCTTTTTGTATAATATTTTTGGTCTAAAAGACATGCCCAGAACTGGCTCATTGCAAAGATTTGGAAGTAGTTTTAACTGATGGAAATTCAAGCGATCTTAACACCCTGGAACTAGCCGATGAAATAAGCATTGTTTCGTCATTATTAACAAAAAAGGAAACCCCTGTCGAAGTTCTCAAGTTTATCGCTACACTTAAATTCGCACCAAACCTCAGCATAGCATTAAGAATCCTACTTACATTGCCAGTCACTGTGGCTTCAGGGGAAAAAAGCTTTTCAAAGCTAAAAATAATAAAAAATTATCTCAGAACGATGCAGACGCAAAATCGTCTCAATGGATTGGCAATGATTGCTATAGAACACCAAATTAGTGACAAATTAGACTTGAAATCACTGGTTCGTGAGTTTGCCGAAAGAAAAGTTAGAAAAAGGCATTTTAATTACTTTGGTTAGTTAGAATTTATTTATAATATGGGATATTAGTTCAGCTAGCATTACTACATTTTAATTTTTGTTATTTTGCCTTAAGTGCTAAATTGCTTATCTTGTTATCTGATGATTGAGTTTTAAAAAAACGTTTTTTTTCTTCATTTTTTTTCAATGTTTTCTTGACTTTCTAATATGGTCGCATGAGATTTACTTAAAAAAAACGAGGAAAAAAGGGGGGGGGGGCGCAAAATTAAGGTTTTGCCCGGAGCGCCAAAATGTCTAGGGCCGGCCCTGTCCGTTGGAATTTTCAAACTATCTTCAACGATCCCAATTTTACAAAAATAAACAAAACATTTCCAGCCAAAATGAATTTTTTTTTTAATTTTTTGCTGAAATTGTAAGAGGGTAGGAAATGTTATCTGTTTATTACTTGAACGCGAAGTTTGACGTGCCGTCACAATCTCTTGCGAAAATATAAGAGATATTCAGTTAAAACAATTTTTATTTATTTAAAGAAAATCATATTTTTAGGTGTTGATCTAATGTGAAATTTTCCGCAGATGTTAAATCCGTTGAAATTTTTACTCTATATCTAGTCTAGGAGATAGAAAAAAGGAACTAAATAACTCCAATTAAAAGTTTTTGTTTTTTATCGTCTGCTGGAAAATCATTCCTCCGAGCAAAATGATTTCATTCATGCTGCATTCAATAATAATTAATTTTTACATTTTATTCATTTTAAAATGTTCTAGATTAAATTTTAAAATTCACCAGGACTCAAAAATTGCAAAAAAATTTGGACTACCTGTGTGCCAAATTACATTACTGTAAGTGGCATAGATTCGTCAGGAATTTGCGGGCAGAAAACAAACAAACACTTCCTTTAATAATATTAAAGATATTCAACTAGTTACCACCGTCTCAGCCTAAACTATTATTAACCAGTTATTTTGAACCACTGTCAGATGACAAGGCAATATCTGAGCTGGCACCCACTCTCCAAACTTCCACACCAACGCAACGCAAGGACTTTCGACCACGACAGATTTAAGGTGCACCAGCCGACTCTACACCATACGCTTACAAACATCCATGATCCGGATTCGAACCAGGAACCTTCCGATCTAGAGGCTAACACCGTTACCTACTTCCTTGTATAATATAGTAGAGATAATTATTAATAGAAGTTAAGTTCGCGTTCGAATTATCCTTAAATATTCCTACAGTTAAACATTGTGTGCACAAGAAATGCAATGTTGAAATGGAGTTCCAAGATTGTTGGTTGCTATGAGGTTATTAAAAAAATTTAGTGATTTTTTCACAAATGTTAATGTGTCCTAGCAGTGAACACAGGAATACTGGAACCTTTCTGCTCATAAATTTAAAGAACTCTTGAATAATCAGAATAAATTGGCGAGTTTTTGTAGGAAAAGAAAAAATAAGTTGTCTAAACGTTCTATAGTTTAAGAATTTTAAACAAAAATTAATTTTTCAAAAATTTTTGTGCAGTTTTAATTTTTTGTTTTAAATTCCACAACGTGACTATTGAAGGACATCGTTTATGAAATTATTCTCTAGAAATGAATTTATTAGTATTTTGAAGATCAATTTGTCAACACACTCCCAAAGAAAATATCCGAGCGTATTGATTTTCGTTTGCAAAAATTCAAATATCGAATCACGTTAAAAACTTTCGAAGTTCCTATTCTTTCCGTGAAAAAAAAGGGATATATCGAGACCCCTTCTCTCACCACAAACAAAACTACTTTTAACGGTGGAATACATTTTCCCCTTTCGTTTAATTATTCAATTCGTTTGTTGTTTTATGCGTTTACATCTCATACCACATTTGAGTCGTGAGTACGAAATGAAAACAAGATTTTGAAAAGGCGGGAAACGGAGGAAAAGTTTTATCTTTCTTATACCTCCCATACCCCCTTATCACAAACTTAAACTCTTCTACCTAACAAAAAAGACTACTATTTTTGGCAATTTATGGCAGATTCAAATCACAAAACAGTCGCCATTAAAGTTCAAATCCCAGTGTGCGCTTGCGCAGTTTGCTAGCTCCTAAGAGCCAGACTAGGCATATACCCAAATGGACGGTTCATTACTGGCGGAAGACGCAAGTCAATAGACACTCCGAAAACTGACGACTAGAAACCGCAAAGCATCCGAAGATAATAACCAATGATGTGCTATATAGAACTGACGTCACTAATTCAGCATAAAAAGTCTTCATGTTTAAAAACAAACATTTTAATTTCTCATTTTTATCTTTTCAAAATTTTGGACTACGAGTTTGGTGTTTATTTAACGTCATACTGAAGTAACATAACAGGTTTGAGGTGACGGCCCAGTTATGATAGGTAGGTATTTAATTAATGACACACTGCAGCAACAAAACGAGCTATTGACGACGGACTTGGATCAACCCCGAAGAGAAAGATCCAAGGACAACACTACGTAATTTTTAACCAGGGTCAGAAAACGAGGTCACATGAGCAAGCATCGCACTCTTCAAACTTTCACACCAAACCAACGTGAGGACATTTGAGGCCACAATGGATTTAACGTTCACCAGTCCCCTTTGTTCACGACGGTCTTTGGTTGGATTCGAATCCCCAATCCTCCGGTTGCTTGTCCTTTGCCTTCCAAATGGGCTATTGTGGCCCGTGACTGGCCTCGTAGGGAAAGATCACAGACCATCGTCAATAGCCCGTTGTGTTACTCCAATGCGAAGTTAATTAAAATTTCTTCTTACCAAGGACAACAATTTTAAAACACAACCAAATAATGAACTCAATTGTAAGATAGATATGTGGTAGGGAATCAATATTTTTCTTTGAAAGGTAATTGGTAATATTTTAGTTAACGTCATACTAGAGCAACACAACGGGCTATTGACGACGGTCCGGGATCAGTCCCTTAAGGGAAAGATCCCAGGACAACACCTCGTAATTTTGAACCATGGTCAGATGACGAGACAACACCCGAGCTGGCACCCCACTCTCCAAACTTCCACACCCACCCAACGTGAGGACTTTCGGCCACGACAGATTTAAGGTGCACCAGCCGCCTCTACACCATACGCTTACAAACATCCATGCCCGGACCCAGATTCGAACCATGAACCTTCCGATCGAGAGGCTAACACCTTAACCACTATACCGGTTGGTCGGCTGGTATTTTACGGAAAAAGGGTATCGTTAAATTTTGAAACTGACAACGCGGACAGGATTAAAGGTTCCCCCAAACAAAAATTTCCCATAAATATTTTGACTTTCTCAAGAGCTTTTGAATTTCTTCCCCTGATTTGTAGTTACGAGGTGTTGTCCTGGAATCTTTCCCCTAAGGGAATGACCCCGGACCGTCGTCAATAGCCCGTTGTGTAGCTCTAGTACGACGTTAACTAAAATTACCATAACCCTGATTTGTAATATATGTATGTATGTAACGGTAAGGCAATTTTAATTAACGTCGTACTAGAGAAACATAATTGACTATTTACGACGGTCCGGGATCAATCCCTTAAGGGAAAGATCCCAGGACAACACCTCGTAAATTTGAACCATGGTCAGATGACAAGACAACACCCGAGCTGGCACCCCACTCTCCAAACTTCCTCCCCAACCCAACGACTTTCGGCCACGACAGATTTAAGGTGCAGCAGCCGCCTCTACACCAAACGATTTCAAATATACATGCCCAGACACGGATTCGAAACAGGAACCTTCTGATCTAGATATATATATAAAGGATGCGTGCATGTAATAGTACATTTTCAATACAAATTGATACGATTTACACTATATCCAAAAGAGAAACCATTTAAAAAACCTTTCTAAAATAATATTTGCAAAAAGAAAAATTAGCTTTAAATTTAGATTTTGTTAGGTTTTTGGTCCACTTCTGGTTTTTTCCCACCTTGATTAAAATCTTAATCTATTCAAGTAATTAACAGAGAAAAATCAAATATGCTTTGGAAAGGCAAATACTCTATTCAATAAAATCGAATACTTTTTGGAATTTTTAACGTGTTTGGATACCTTAATTGCTACTTCTGTAATCTCTTCAGGTTCATGATGGGAATTACAAAAATAGAAGTCTCCTCAAAGTAATTTATTCTTTATGGACAATTTTAAAGTTATATGAATTGACATGGTTTTGGGCCATCTTATGGCCCAGCAATTAAAGTTTAGAGCTTAGCAGCCGTATGCTGCAATGCCTTTCATCTTCAGGCCCCGTCTCCCTCCTTTTGTTGATTTTAGTGGAAACTGCGCAATTGCTGGATGAGTGAGTGCCTGCAGACTGTATCTTATACCTTTTATTTTGATTTCGTTTTCGGACTTGCTTAAAAACATCAAGTGTGATTTATATTGTCAAAAACTGCTCATTGTATAGAACAGTACTAGAACATTGCAAATGTAGATAAATCAGTGTATTAATTAGTTACATTGTTGATAAATTGTTTCACTGGTAAAGATACAATTTAGAATTACTTTTAATATTCACTTTCATAAATATTTATGAATTGATTCGTAGACTCATTAGAAAGTCAAGACTCTAAATTTGAACCTTTTACAAAAAGTGTATGGTGAAAATCAAATATTGGTGATAAATATTTACTCAAATGCTTTTTATTAAATTCAGTTCTAACCACATTAAGTAAGGTTAATATGAAAAGTTTCAACAAAAAATAATGCAAAATATAGTTTGTGGTGTAACAAAGTAAAATTCAAATTAATAACAAAATTCTTGGTAAATGAAAAACAAACTTAAAACACTGTTGTTTCAAAATAGAAATATTTAATAGTTAACAAAAAAAAATTCCAACACAAATTAAAACTTTAATACACTTAAACAGTTAATAAGACTAACAATATCAAAGGATATATTTTTCCCTTTCAAAAAAGAATCTGATTTTAGTGTTTTTGAAGGTGCTGATTTCTAATATCATTCAGTTTCAAAAATAGACAGGTTTAAAGGTATAAAACACTATTCACATTAACTTTATACTAAATCGACTACAAGGAAATCTTTTAGTGTGGATGTCGCAGCTTTGAATGAAACACTTTAAACATATGTAACATTTCAATGAGGTGAAAATGAGTTTGACGAGTATAATGAACAATTCAGCTTTTGATGTAAATACATCATCTTGACAATTTTAATAAAGAAACAATTAGTATATATTTTGAATTCAACTTCTGATATGAGGAGTAGGTATCTGGTTTTGCCATTGATAACTAGTGGAAATTTTCGCTAAATTCAATTGACTATATTCATTAATTCTTTTAGCACAATTTAAAAGTTTTAAAATTATGAATAAAAACTACCTGTAGAAGTTTGCATGAGAACTAGCACTTGGTAATATGTTTGTACTTGCAACCAAAAGTTCAAAAGTGTAATCATACACAGAGGTTTAAAATTATTAAAACAATTTAAGATCCCATAAGATTTTTTAAAAGATGCATTTAAAAAAAATGGTGCCTCACAAAAAATCTGGATGCCTTTCTTCAAAATCAAAACTCAAATTCACATAATGAACATCTTTCTTAAAGAAAAATATTCATGCTGACTAGCATGTTACATGGAGATTTATACATTTTATGTATAAAAGCAACTCATGATACATAAATTTATGCAGTTTTAGTATACAACAGGGCTTATAACAGGTTTTAAGGTGTAAAAAAGTGACAAATAACAATAATGCCAAATATATTCAAGAAAAAGATAGAAAAGAAAAAGATACTCTCCAGTCACCCCTATATTTTTCTTTCTTTGGAAGGATATATTTTTTTTTCATTTAAAAAGCATATTATTTTGCAACAATGTTAACAAAAAAATAAAATAATTTGTTATCATGATTTTTGTTCATTTTTGAAATAGCTTGAAGAATTTCTTCCAACATGGTTCCCACGCCTTTGTATAAAAAAATCCAACAACTTTTCAACCCCCTCTCAAAATTTTTCAAGGACCTGAAATTTTTTATAACAACCTAAAACAAAGCACATTCAAAAGTTATCAATTAAAAATAAAGTGAGCTTCTCGTCTCAATGCCTACCAGGCTACTTGCATACATATAAATTTTGGTTGTGCCATAAAATATCATACAATAAATTCTTTTAGTGGCACGAACATTAACACCAGTCAAACCAAATCAAAAGTTTTGACTGGTTAGGGCTCTTTTATTCTCTAGTCTAAGTTTCTATATTTGCAATTGTTAAAGATAAGAGAAAATTTCAACGAATATGAAATCTGGGGAAAATTTTACACCAGATTGATACTTTAGGTAGTCCGAATTTTAGGCAAAGCCCGAATTCTGTCAAGGGCAACGCCGTGCTGGCCTCAGTCTTTATAGTTTCTCTTCTAAGTAAATGAACAATTTTCATGTAGCCTGGTCTTTGTATCGTGTTTGGCTTCTTTATTGGAAAGTAGTGAAGGAAATACTTTTGCACTGTAATCCACTGTTCAAGCAACCTGTCAGCAGCTGTCTTTAGGCTTAGCCACCTGCTTGATGAAATAGTGAGTAAGAAGTTTCAAGTCTCCTTGAATTGGTTTGTTAACCAACGCTTAGGCCACAGATTAAAAAATCAGTGAATAGAAAAAACTAGTTCAGACACATCTGCCCGAAGCTTCAAAGCCGACTCTCTTCTTCCTATATCGAATTCCTTAGCACCAGGCAATGTAACCAAGGGTGTTGTGGGGGAATTCGATGGAACAGCATTCCACTGCCTTTATGGAAATTACGAAGAATGGAAACTATATTCTGCTGCTTCGCATTTAGAGGGTTGCTATTGCTTATTTGATGGCAAGATTATCTCATTTGGTGATACTTGAGGCTCCAATTATTTTCACGAACTGAAATCAATAGCAGCCGGCGCAAGGCGTAGCGTTACACTAGGATTGCCTCAAAATAAATATAAAAAAAGGTTTGATTTTGGCGGAAACATAGGCATTATTTAGATGGGGAGGGGAATTGCCAACACCGCCCCTTCTGAATGACGCTCAAATGTCGTACCTGCCGTGGAGGAAACTAGCCTGGACAAGTTCCAACGCAAGACGAAATTACATAATATGTACTAGGTTGACATTTGATTTATTTTAGAGGAAAAAATGAATTTTTTTAATAGTGCACGAAAGTTGTTTCCTCCAAGTAGAATTTAAAAACTTAAACACCTGAAAAAGTGACAAAATGTCAAAAAAGTGACATAAGAACAAAAAAGTGATGTGTTATAAGCCCTGTATACAACTGTTTAAAAATAGAATGAATACTGAAACATGAAATTACGTTATAACAAGTCTTACACAACAATTTTGTACATTAGTAGCTAGTACAATATGAATTAATGCGTACATAAGTTTTTGACTCAAAAGGAGTTACTTCACACTGAGGGAACATCATTAGTCAAAGAAAATAATAATAACCACAAGTACAGTACAACCTCATAATAACGGTTAATGCAGTGCATACATATACATCGTTTTCAATTCATCTATGTTGAAGGCTGTTTTTTTATCTGATAGATAATAAACATTTTTTATACCTAACTACTGTACTTTCCTTGATGCACACACCCCTATAAGATTTATTCTATTTGTTATAAACCGGACTTCATTAAAATGGACAACCTTCAGCCCCCTATTAGTCCGTTATAATGAGGTTGAACTGTATTTCAATGAGACATTTATAATGAGGTTATGATGGTTGAAACTCATTTTATGAATTGGAGTTGTTGGTCTAACAGTTTCACCTTCTTTTCGTATTCTTGTCGGGCGAACATGAGTTGTTGCTCGACTGCTTTCAGTTTAGCATCCCTTTCTTCTTCCATGGCACTTATTTTTGTCTCATGCAACTCACGCATAAACTTCAGATGTGTTTCCCGCGTTTCTCTGTCATATGCTTCTTGCTGTACTCGCTTTTCAAATTTCTTCTGGTTTTCGTAATTAACCAAATTCACTCTTTCTGCATTCAGCTGCAGCACGGCTTTGATCTGAACTTTCAGGTTCTCTAATCTATTTTCGTGATATTTTTCCACGAGTTTGTCGATTAAACTCGTAATGGCTTGATGGGCAGAATCGATGGGGGACTCGGTGAACATGCTGAACTGATCGTCTGTTAGAATCTAGAAAATATAAAATAGAATGAGATGGAAGTTCTAAAATAAGATCAAGAAAACTGATAAGGTGATATGCCCTCACTATGCCATGCATTCAACTATTGTTTTGTGGTCAGCATAGAAAATCTCAGACAATAATCTAATTTCCTAAAGTGGGTATTACTACTCCCTCCTGTGGGAGGTGAAAGAACCTTGGGGAGTGTTGACTTCAGGGAAAATACAGGGCATTGAGAAGCAATATATCATCAAATAATGAATATCATCAAATGAAGAGTTAAAATTGTAATTCAAAAATGGGTACCAAGAGTTCTTCTTGGAAAAGCAGATGCCCACTTAATCCTCTGCTAAGAGGTAATAAATTTATTGATAGCATTTCTGTCATTCTATTGAGTTGAACAAGGAATGTAGTAGCAAATATGATATGCAAGGAGTGTGATAGCAAATCCTAACTTTTAGTTAGAAACAGTTTTTAAAAAAATAAGTTTTAACTAAAGAGATTTTTAAATCGATTGCTGAATTTAGCATTCTTTTAAGTGCTTCTGCATTTTTTAAGCACTTCATTCCACAATATTTGCATGATCATGTTTTACCATTTCTCGTTTTCCATAAAAAAATGATCACAAGTTTTTACACCACACAAGTAATATCTTTTGATAAATTTAAACATTGGGTGAAATCCCCCCCCACATATTTTGGTTTGTCAGACATTAATGAATAATGATATTAACTTTTTTTGTTGTGTTTGCCCTTTCTAACCCTATAAAAGTAGGTCTGACAGTAGCTCTTCTATGTTCTAAGAGCACATTTAAATGTATTTTTTTTGGAACCCAGCATTCGTTGAGTTCACCC
This sequence comes from Metellina segmentata, assembly GCA_947359465.1. NCBI lineage: Eukaryota > Metazoa > Arthropoda > Arachnida > Araneae > Tetragnathidae > Metellina > Metellina segmentata. The sequence goes on from OX375875.1 coordinate 8,271,257, forward strand.
TTCATTTTTAGCCATAAAATTGTGTTCTGATGGAAAATCTCTTCAGGAAGAAATACAACTTCACGTCTTCCTTTCATTACCCATTAAAGTTAAGAAATTTCAAAACCTCAAATGCTTTCATTTTATGTGTTTTCCCCATACGAGATCCAATTTCAATCAATATAAGGATCTTATTCAACCTCCACACCATAAGATGGGTAACAAACATCACATACCCTGCACTTCATTATGTTACACTTTAGTTTGCTAAAAAGGTTTTAAATTTCTGACTAAGACAACATACATCACATAAGAAAATTAACAAATTGGCCACTGCTCATTGCTTATGCAGCCCAGATAAATGAGTAAACAATAATTTTAGTTTGAATGCAATGAAAGTCAACTTAGAAGCCAATATGATACAGAAAACAGTAAAGTAGCTGTCAAGGGTAGCATATTTTACTTTCATTACTAGATAAGTTTCATTGGCTAAAATTTAGATTTTTTTTTGAATTTGTGATTGAAAACTTGATAAAATCCCATAAGAAGCAGCTTTAGCAAGATTTACATTTTACTTTGGCAAGCTAATGATAATGGTTAGCATTGCTGAAACTCTGGCAAGTACACACATGGTAATGGTTTGCATTGCAGAAACTTAGGCACACACAAGGATTTTACCAAAACATTTTACTTCTGCTTTGCATATAATAAACTAATAAAATAAGAAATCTTACCTGTTCGACTGCAGGCTGAGTTGGAATATTATATTTTTGTCCTACTTTGGAATTAAGTAGCTTTCTTGATCTCGTGTCTCTTTCGATTTCATCCTCCTCCTCTTCAATATCATCTAATAAATCAAAAAGCCATTTATTTAAGATCATTAAAACCTATTTATCTGTTAATTTTTATACTGTGCTAAATATACTATAAGCAACTTAAAGAACATCATTTTTTAAAATTAGTAAATATCTATAATTCACTAAACCTTTTTCTCATCTTTCAATTGATTGAAGCATAAGAGCTGGCACATCTTTAAGGATCCTTCCTTCTTCTATTTCTCTTTTTCCAAATACCATACTTTTTGACAATGAAATTGAGGCAATAAAGGTTGTGATTGATTGTTTAATTGAGATGTGATCAAGTTGAGAGAGGTGATTTTATCTGATTCTATTGCAATTCTGGCTACTTCCTAATTTTCAGAGTAGGCTATCATTGCAAAGTGTACCAATTAGCAAGAGATTCAGGCTCTTTGGTGGTATGAGGTCTCTTTGCAATGGATCCACTACCATTGTGGAATTTATAGAAATGAGATGGTGGACCGACTGGTCGAAAATGAGACCTGTATTCTTAGGACCTGTTAACTCAACATACTCCTGGGATCTACTATTATAAAAGGATGTGTTTGTATACATGCAGTGTCCTGACGAATCTATGGCATTTACAATAATGAGATTTGGCACACAGGTAGTCCTGATTTTTTGCGATTTTTTGTGTGCAACCCGAATTTTAAAATTTAATTTAGAACATTAAAAATTTAAGTTATTAGTTTTTTTAACTTCCTTTTTTCTCTTGGGGAAAGTGATGTCATAGGTTCCTTGAATGAAGAAAGGAGCGGATTTTGCGATTTTCGACAGTTGACATATTGAAGAAACGACAGATTCCGCATTTTTCGTCCCAATGCCTTTGGAACCATGTGAAGCTTTCCAATTCTAGTGTGTTTTGATTTACATTGTTGATTAGCATAACTTTCTTTCTAGCGATATTTCAACTTTGTCACAGGCAAAGACAACTTGAAGTCTTCTATCTTTGCGATCGTTAAAGATAGAGTAAAAATTTCAACAGATTCGAATTCTGTGGAAAATTTTACACCAGATTAATACTTTAATATGATTTTCTTTAAAGAAATAACTTTTCAACTGTAATCCGTGTAATGTGTTTTGTCAGGTAGAGAGGTGGGACTGTCATAAAATTATATTATTTTTTTCTTTTTAATGTTTTCAGTATCAGTAAAATTTAATGTGTCCAGCCCTTATTATAAATTTTAATCAAAAATATTTTAAAATTATTTATTGGCATCTATTTTTTACAAGCCACTTTGTCGCCAGAGTTGCCTGTGGCATTCGTTTGCGATGCAAGACAAATAGGAATGCATAGCAATCACCAGGGGTTGACGAGTGTTAGTGAGCAGTGGTCACACTTGACCCCACAAAAATAACTGTCACAGGCAACACAGTGCTGGTCATGCAGTAGCTAGTTAAGAATAAACTAAAAGGCAGGTATAAATCTAGACTGATAACACGAAACATAAAAAGTGGGGAGTCCATTTGTGACACTCCTGCTGACAGAAAAGTTCCATGTTTAGGATTCAAAATCATTCAACTGCATATAAAAATTAGGAAAAAAAGTATTTATTGCAATTCATTTTTTTTGGGAAACTGAAACATTAGAGTAATATAAGTATTATGATGTTAAACAAACATTAGACAGATGTTTCTAATTCTGTCTAGATATGGACGTTGATGCTCCTCAACCAACCGTGATAAAAATTGTAGCTATGAATCATTTTGGGTTAATATTCTGCTGGATATATCTTTTACTGCATGATAATTAACTACTTTAAGAGATTGGACAAATTCCTGTGCTTCACATAATTTTTCTGATTGTTCTATACTTTTGAGTCAGTTTGTACTACTTAGTTGTTACAAGTATTTTTTTTTGACGTCCTCAAATTTATTTTCCATGACAATATTAACAGCAATCACACTGCACTTCATGGAACAATCTCTTTCTTTGTTTCCTGCATAGCTTTTATCATAAGTCCTTTTGTACTGTAGGGCATATTCTGGTAAAAATAAAAAAAACAAGGGCAACAAGATCCTCTAACGAAAGATGATCGGATAGCTTCTTTGATGCAATTTTCGATCGTTTCAAAAACTATATATTTGAAGGACACAATAGATATTGAAGTAAGCTAAAATCATCATATGATGCTTTTTGTGATACGGGACTTGTGATCACAGTGTAAAGACATGTGTGTGCCATAAATCAAAAGATGCTGTTAGGTTTGGTGTCACAATGTTTATCAGCCCTCTTTTGCTTATTTGAACCTTGATCTCCCCTTTCTGCTTTTGAAGCTATTATTTTTCAATTCTTTATCAGAATCTTCAGATAAATCAGCCCCTTGAGCTTTTTTCATCAGTTGAAATCTTTGAGTAACTATATTTCTCCCCTTAATTGCATTTCCCTACCTTCCTCTCAATATTTTTTAAATTCAAACATACTTGCTTCTCTTTTTTCTGCTGGGCTAACAAGATATTGTCTTTAGTAATTTGTATTAATATCATGGGCAATATCAAGGAGATATTCAATTTTAATGTAAATTCAGTTAAAGTTGGTAAAATGCACAACACAAAAACAGGAAGCATTTCTATTTCTAAATAGAACGTACAGAATCCACAGTTGAATGCTGAATAAGATTTATATTAAAATACAACAAAGTCAATTTTAAAACAATTATATAATGAAAACACTTGTTTAAGAAACCAAACAGGGTGGTGTGGAATCGTTCAATAGGAATTGTTAACTAGTTCCGACTTAGTGGCGAAATGCAAGTAATGTGTTCCTATATACTGAAAAGTTACAAAGCAATAGTCTCATTGAGCTACCTGTTAATACTGTTCAAACATGCCAAAATTTAGCCAGTTATTTTTTTGCCTATAAGAAAAAAAATTAAGATTGCAAAAAACATTAAAATTTTTTTTACTTTACAAAACAAGGGGGACTGAGGTCTGTAGCCATTTTGCACTATGAGATCTATTTAAACTGTTAAACCAAAGATAAAAAAAAAGCAATAAAAATTATATCCTTAAATATTAAGAATGATAAAGTTCACTTACCAGATCCAGAGAGGTTTTTTAAATGCCCTTTGGTTTTTTGATGGGTCTCAAGAATACCTTTATGAGCTTTCATTTTTTTGTTGCATGCTCTACAAATAGCAAACTTGGGATCATCTGGATCTTCCTCCACCCAAGCTACAGAAAGGAAGAATGCAAATAAGAACATATAATTAAAAGCCTTTTAGATTTGTGTTAAAAGTGTTATTTGTGTCTAATACGTAAAATTTATATTACTATGCCAATAACAGCCTATTTTTTGCTCACAAATTGGTTAGTTCAGTGTTTTCCAAACTGTGAGCTGTAATTTGTACATGCAGCTAAAATAAATTTAGTAATCTTTCCCCTAGATGTGGTTCATGACAATAAAGAGCTTCCATTTTTTTGTTTCATGCTCTACAAATGTAGCAAACATGGGATTGATCTTCCTCTACCTATACTACAGAAGGGAAAATACAAATTACTACATAAATGAAAAAAGCTTTTTCCATTTGTGAAAAATGTTACTTGTATAGTGTACTATTTGTTGCTGTGCAGTGTATTAATCACAAATATAAGTTCAGTGGTTTCTCAATTTTTTTTTGCTGCAGCACACAATTTGCATATGTTGCTGAAATTCATCCAAATGTTCATAAATGTGATGATTATAAATCTCACATTTTTTTACTTTCTCTCCATCAATAATTTCAAAGCCTTTCCACTAAGCATTATAAAAATTAATTGATCGTCAAATCATTGGTCAATGCATACTAAAATTGAATTATGTAATGAATAATCTTTAACTCATTTAGAAGTTATTCTTCTACTTGAACTTTTTCACACAAGAAACCAAATTTTTTTTTCAGTACAGCTACTTACTATGTCTTCTTTGGTGGCAATGCTCTTGGTGTTTTTTGGCGAACGTTTAGTCGCGGGTTATGGCATGTGAAAATAACTTTATCTTTAATACAGTTATTCCGGTTTTAATGGCAACCCTGGCAAGTTTTCAATTCATTAATTTTGGTTCTAAAAGGACTATTTTGTAAGAATTCTTTCCTTGGTATCATAAAAAGTGCGCCTGATAACGTGCCAAGAGCGTTGCCACTAAACGAGGCATAGAATGCAGCCGTACCTATTTTTCAAGTAAATTGGTTTTAAAATTAAATGCATGAAATAAAAACACATAATATAAGCACACTGTAATAACCATGCACAACAAATAAGCCAAGATTATGGGAATTATACACCCATGAGCTGATAACATAAGCCAAAATGAGTGTTCAATTATGGAATTACTTTGCTTTCAAACATTAGTGTTACAAGCAAATAGTCACATATAAAATACAGAGGAATATCTTGAACATTCAATCCGACCAAAGAAGCAGCAAGAATCTTGAAACACAAACGTACAATTTTGCTCTATCAGTGGATGGATCAGTTTGACTTGAAATTAATTTAGATGTGAAAAATTACTATATACATAAAAATTAGTAATATTCTTGCCTTAATACCAAATGTTCGGTCAGAAAAAGAAATAGCACTGTGATGAATTAAGAGACTGAAAGATAACTCGGGTCATTCCACACGAAATAAACCAATGGTCAAAACATGTCTTCAGATCTTTATGATTTTGTATGAGTTGGTATTAACATAGTAGATAAAAAATAAAAAGTTTGAATTTTCCCCCAACATTTTAGAGTTATAAATTTTTGAAAAATTCAAAAACGCCAGTTTTTAGGAACGTTTTGATATAGTTAAAAGCATGTAACTCAACCATGCAATGTGGCATAAAAGTGCCACTCAGCCTCAAGTCCTCTTTGTGATAGCAAAGGTTCAGAAAATTCTTACATTTTTTGTACTATGCAGCTGAACCATCTGAAAAATAATAGCTTTTTCAAACTTGGTGTTAACACATAACACTGTCGTTGTTCATGCTTCAAGAAAAAGTTAATCCTATGTCTGAGAAATTATTTGCCAAATTAATAGTAGAGATTCGAAAAATATGTACTATTTTTCAGATAGTTCAGCTGCGCAGTACAAAAATTGTAAAATTTTTCAGAACCTTTGTTATCGCAAAAAAGACTCTGACGGACTCTACGCTGAGTGGCCCTTTTATGCCACATCACTTGGGGAGGAAGTTTGTGATGGAGTAGGGGGTACGGTAAAAAGTTTTTCCGTCAAAGCTAGCCTCCAAAAATCCATCAGAAAACCAAATTCTTACCCCTTTTCAGTGGGGTGTGAAAAGTTTGCCATCCATCACATTTTTTTATGTAACCAATGAAGAGTATATAAACGAAGAAAAGATGTCCAGATGATTTTACTGGGACCCAGAAATTTCAAGCCTTAATTCCTCAAGATCTAAATAGGGTCACAACCAAAATTTACTCGTTTTCTGATGATTCAGAAAGACATAAGAGTACAGATCAGCCCTAGTGATGAAGACATTGTGGGTTTTGTCACTTGTGCAAACGAAAAAGAGTGGCGGTTGTGCTTTTAAATACATCAAAACGTTCCTAAACACTGTCGTTTTTGAATTTTTCAAAGATCTAAAACAAAAGGTCAAAAAAAATCAAAACACTGTATTTTTGGTCATACTCATGAGAACACAATCACCAATTATGAACATTTTGAAAACCTCAAGATTTAAAATAATTTTATTAGTTGATTTGATATGGAATGGCCCACTCATCAAAACAAGTTCACTATACTACAATTTCGTAGATAATTTGACACCATTTCTATTCTTTATCAATAAAAAGCCAAATTAGTGAACTTCAGATTGGTTACAGATTCCAGTCGTGCACTGGATGCAATACATATTTGATATGTTGTGGAACAAAATAGTTTTCGCGTATCAATTAGAAATGTCCTTATTTCTCTCCCCCCCCCCAAAAAAAAAAAAACGGGTATAAGCCTTATCTGGCTATACCACAGTTGTAAACAGCAAAAACTCACATTTCATCACCCAGAATTTCTTATACACTCAGATTCAATGCTTATTTCTTATGGCTGGACTGAGCCTATTAAGACCGATCACATTGTTCATATACACTGTAAGCGATAAAGACTCAATCTTTCCTTTCAAAACACTAGTGTACTTTATTCAATATACATCCTCAGAAGAAAGGACTTACGAAATAATTCCAGCCAAACTTTTTTAAAACTTTTTTTGTCATAATACTGCTTCCATTTTCCTTTCGTACGTTTAAGTTTTTTCGCTTTTAGAGTGGATTTTTCTTGTCCCACTTCATAATCCGAATCATTCTCATCATCTATACCAGTTTCCAAATTTTCATCTGTTTCAGTATCGTCATCAGCCATTTCGAAAAATTATGAAATATTTTAAAAATCGTGTGCAATAGTAAACGAAACAACAAAATTTACTTTGTATTTGCAGATTAGTTGAAGTAGCAGTTATTATACCGTCGTTTTTTAATATTTTTTGAAGACAGTTATTATTAAAAAATAATGAACTTATTTCATGGTAATTGGTAATTTTTTAAATTTATTTCGTACTGAAGCAACACAAAGAGCTATTGACGACGGTCCGGGATCAATCCCTTGATGGAAAGATCCTTGGACAACAACACGTAATTTTGAACCATGATCATATGACGAGGCAACACCTGAGCTGAACTTTATTTCATGATAGTACTTTTAAGCGGTGAAAATGTTTTTGAAAACTCGTTTCTTTATGATTTTAGAAATATTTTAATTTTACTCTGTGGTAGTCACTTCTACTTCTACTACAAGATGTCATGTTTTGATTTTAGTTTCACAATTCGTGAAAAGTGCTAACTTGTTTTCGAGTTATGTAAAGTCAATTTTTTGTTTAATTATCATTTCCTGACATGGGTTAAATTTATAAACAATTAAAGTAAAAATCGGAAGAAATTGCAGTAAAAGCATGGCCTTTTCAAGCTTCTGCCTGAAAGCGCTTGTAATTTTTATATTTGCGGCGCACGTCGTTCATGGATCTCAAAGTCAAGTTATCGAATCATCTGAAAATCATTCAAAAAGTACTCACAAATCAGAAGAGTCCAATAAAAATGTCCTTTCTTCAACAATCGGGAGCAATAATGTTTCTGCTACATCAAATAGGTGAGTTCTTCCTTTAAAATTGTAGCCTACAAATCAATTTGTCGTTCTGAAGAAATAATTCCAGTTTAAAAACGTCCCAGATATTTGTGTGTTGACTCAACAAATTGTAATTGAATTTTAGTGTAGATTATGCCGAAGATTCTTTTTGTTCGATCTGTTAAGCAAAATTAAACTGCAGAATTTAGCAGTTGGTTGGAAATTTTTTGTTTTTCTATGCTTCATGAAACAAATGTATGAAAATATGAATACGTTAGACAGGAAAGGAATAATTTAACACTCATTGTGCTTGGAAAACCTTTGGAATGTCCCAAGAAATTGTCGTTTTCCAACATTCTTTCTGTTAATGCTCTTGGGCACATTTCTTTTCACTCCTTGGGTTCACTTGACGACCGAGACTCGTCATGCTAGTTTGTTTTACCACAGCTATGAATGATGAGTCGAATTCGTCATTCATACTAAGACAAAATTAAACATGTACATTTTTGTTTATGGCAAGAGTGATTGGTGATATGAGACTCTCCTTGAGTTATATTATCCAAGCGTTCTCTTCAAAAATACACTTAATTTAATCTGATTCCTTACATAGGAATATTTACTCAGCTGCATTATCAGACATTCTTTTTCAGAATGAACGTGGATCTCTCAACTCATACTGTTGCCATTCTTATAAAGCAAAAACAAAAAATTACAGTAAATAGTGTGCAAAGGATAATATGAAAATATACAGTAATTAGTGTACTGACGATAATCTGACAATATAACAGTAACTAATGCGAAAACAATAATCTGAACTACTTTTATTCAAATAAATCTGTACCTTAAGGAGAAAGTGTGTGGGCATCGTGAATCCAAGGTACTCTCATGATCTTTGCTTCTATGGGGCTTACTGTCTTTGGTAAATAAATATAGGAGTCGTGCTCCTGGGTTACCCAAGTGATCATTTTCTGCTTTCATCTCATTCTATTTCCCAATCATTATTTTTTCCCAGTTCATGACATTTACACTTGACATTTTGTGTTTGGTGCAGCTTGGCCAAATATGGCATTTGCACCATAAAACTCCAATACAACCAACCATTCTTTCTGTTAAAAGAATAAAAGAGAAATAGTTCATTAATAATTTTAAAAAAATAGTTTAAAGCAATTATTTTTTAACAAATAAGTTCTCAAAAGTATGATTTCAGGAGATATACATTTAAAAACAATTTCTTAATTAAAACTTATCTGCTAGGGATTTGCATCCTTTCCTTATTCATGACCCAAACAAGAAAAATTAGTAATGCAAAATCAATAAAACTACTTTGCTTAAAGGTTGTTTTTAAAAGTACCTAAATAAAATTTAATTCTCAGTATGTCAGTCAAAAAGGAATAATTTGACTGAAACATGAAAACTCTTGAACTGTACACCAATTGACGTAAAAAGAAACAATTTACAGTTCAATACTGTTAAATCTGCATAGAAAGTTTCATGCCCTCTACAACCTCTACTTCCCTCTTTCGTTATCATGTAGCACCCATTCAAATTCCGTTTTCAATTAAAATGACTTTGATTCCATTTTAAACCTCAACAAATGAATCGTAGAATTGCTTCTTGTTAGTTGACATTAGAGTTGCATGGTTGTTAGCAAATCTGTTTGTTATATTAGGGTACGGATTTGGTATTAGGGTAGTTGATTTGAGGATAGATGTCCTTAGAATGTGGATTCCCAGGTTTCTTTGGTTAGTTGAAAGTGACAGCAGTGATTACGAGTTTGTAAACAATCACCATGGTGATAAGCCACTTTGCTTGACAGCCTTTAATTAAAGGGAAGTACATTTTTTAAGCTCTGGCTAACCTAACATCTTTCTAGAAGTGGATTTGTTGAAAGTCATCTCATCAGAGCCGCGCTATAGTCACAACTGAAGTCGAGTAAATAAGTGATGGGTGTGTTAATTGTTTCCATGGTTACAGATTAGATTAGGGCATCCTTGCAACATTTCTGTAAAAGAAATGGTGTAAAGTAGGGGTAAATCTTTAAAACAGGATTGAACAATATAAAATAGTGTTCCTATAATATATTTGAATTCAGTGAAATGACTCAGAAACCTCATGACAAGCAATACATATAGCTTGCATCTTATATTTTGCTGAAAAAAATTCTGAAAGATATCTACCACTTTGAGATGAAGAAAAATAACAAGCAGGTTTATTTTTATTTTGATAGTACTATGTTTTAATGTAATTTGTTCATTCAATTTTTATTGAAAATATTTTCACATTGATCATGTTTTATCACTTTTTGCAGTTCTCATGTTGATGCTACAAATGAAACAGATGCTACGAACGAAACAACTAGTTTGGCAACATCAACAGTCTCTTCTCTTGATGCTGTATTACCTGTAAAAGGATCAGCAGAAGAAGAACATCACTCAAGCATGGCCATTTTCTTTGTATTGATAGTTATGGGTAAGATGTGAAATTTAGAAATGAAAACTATTTAGTTGTACAGCATGCAATTAATGTATGATAAGTACATAAATGCAAATTAGGTATGATAAGTACATAAATGCAAATTAGGTATGATAAGTACATAAATGCAATTAAGATAAGTAGATAAATGTAATTAAGATAAATTATTGTGCTAAATAAAGTTTTCTCAGTTTTTTATGGTGATAACTGTCTTTTTTTTATGTTAGTGGTTGGAAAATGAAGAAAAGAGAGATACACTTCAAAATCTGTTAAAGTTAACTACCAAAAATATTTAAAAACTTTTTATTTCTTTTGTACAGTCAAACTGTTTTTGAATTTTACTAATGTAATTGCTTTATAACAAATATTTGTTATCTAAGCACATCTGACAGAAAGTACTTAAGATGTCACTTGGCTGACCTTAATTATTAATGGCTCTTTGTCTAATGAGGTTATCAAGTGCTTTCATTTTCTAGATTCTCATTCTTTTGAGCTCTCTCTTGAGTAGTTTTATATTTTAGAAAGAAATTGCTTCATGTGCACTCTGCAAATACTTGATGGGCAATATTTAACTACAAAAGTGGAAACTAAGAAATTTTTTAAATATAAAAAAATGAAGTAAAAAATTATGCTATGAGTATAATTTGAAACAATAGCTGTAAACTTAATTATAGACATTAATAAAGTTAATTTCCTAGTCATGATTGAGCTTTTCCAATTGCACACTAAGTGTTATATTTTATTTTATAACAATTTTTAAGATATTTAAAATAGGAAACTGAAATGTAAAGTGTTCTGTTTACAATTGCTGCCAGCATTGAACAATTCACATGACTGGTATTAAAATTGCAAGTAATTGTAATTTTAATGAATTTATTTTTCAGCTCTCTGTATCTTACTCATTCATCTGTTGATTCAGACTAATTTCCAGTATTTACCTGAAAGCGTTTCAGTTGTGTTCTTAGGTATGCATTTTTAAAGTTTGATTTATTAATAAATGTTTTAAACTTTTCTAGTTACATGTTTTTAAATTCTCTTCATTTAATCTCACATTCAGTAGTATAAGTTCATTTTTAAATATTACATATATTAAGATTCTCTGTCAAACATTCTCAGAAGTATTGATCAATAACGAAAAGTTTCTTTGTTAGATTGATAATTTTTATAATTCATTGTTGTTAGATCACATTTAACTTTTCAAACAATGCTAATTCTGGTATAGTTACATGAGATCTGAAATTTATGTAAACATGTTCTATTCTCATCTTCAGAATGAGTTTTGAATAAATATTAGATTGAAATAATTTCACTTACAACTTTATTCCACTTTCTCTTGTTGTGTATATATAGTATCGCTTTATTTGTCTTATTAAATCTCTACTATTATAAAAAGATATGTTTGTTTGTCTGTCTGTTTCTTGCCGCAAAATCCTGACGATTCTATGGCACTTATAGCTATGAGATTTGGCACACAGGTAGTCCGAATTTTTTGCAATTTTTGGGTTGCAGTGAATTAAAAAAATTTAATCTAGATTTTTAAATAAATTCAATAGTTTTATTCTTCATCGTTTTTTCAACGTGTTTCTTCTGCGAAAGAAGGAACACCCGAATCTGGACTTTTTCTTCCCACGTGACCTTGCAATCAGCCTTTGGAACCATGCCATTTTTTTCATCGTGGGGAACTAAGAGAAAATTATTTATTTTTTCGTTTCTGCTTTCATTTTGCTTTGAGGAATGATTTTCGAGCAGAGGATAAAAAAAGTTTCAACTTTAGTTATGTAGTTATTTTTTCGATCTCCTAGACCGTTAAAGATAGAGTAAAAAGTTCAACGGATTTGAATTCTGCAGAAAATTTCACTTTAGATTGAAACCTAAAAATATGATTTTCTTTAAATAAATAATTTTTAAATTGAATATATCTTCAATGGATTTGAAATCTGCGGAACATTTTGCACCAGATTACTACCTTACATCACGGGCACGGGCAATGCTGGGCTAGCCACGCAGTAGCTAGTACAAATATAAAACGAGTATTTGAATGCATTTTACTCATTTACATCACACAATTGTATTCTATAATGAATTAACATATATATAATTTAAAGTACTTTCTCTATTTTCCCTAAATATTTTAAGTTAATATTGATGACATTTCAAATAAATATCTAAGTATTTTATTAAATTTCTTTAATAATTTATCATTTTAGGTGCTTTGATTGGTTTGATTTTAAAGCTTATTTCAAATAGCAATTTGGGAAATTGGCAGGTAATATTTTTTTATAGTTGTAAAATGAAATTTCAATTTTGTATTGTCAGTCTGTTTTGTTTTTGGTACCTTTGACAAAGATCTTCATTTCTGGTTTCAACATTAAATTAAGAGATCATATCCTTTCAATACTTAATTATCTTTAATTGACATTATGTTGAAAAATACAATATTATTGTCAAGAAATATTTTATTACTTTTCTTAAAACTTATCAGTGGAAAAATATTATTAGTTTCCTTTTAACTTCAATTATTGTGCACATTTTGTCCATGCTGTTTACTCTTTACGCATTTTCATTCTATTAAATGCACAACTTTGTAAAACTTTGCTCCTAGACTTATTACAATTAACTGACCAACGTTCTGAGGAATAATAACATAGCATGACAAGATTTTTGTATGCCTAAGCAAAATTTTAATTTTACTGATAATTCTATTTACAGAAAGAAGAGGCTTTCAATCCAACAACCTTTTTTCTCATCTTATTACCACCCATCATGTATGAATCCGGATATAATTTGCACAAAGTAGGTATTTTTGATTATTTGGTATTGTACTCTTTTATTAATTATGTTTGTAATAGTGTGATGTTTTCAAATGAATTCTAAGACAGGTTAATTTTTTAGGGAAACTTCTTTCAAAATATTGGTTCTATCTTAGTTTTTGCAATTTTTGGAACAGCTATTTCTGCTTTTATTATTGGTGGTGGAGTATACCTGCTTGGAATGGTGAGTAAAGTAATGCAAAACATTTCTTAAAATGAATGAAATGTTCTTTAAAGTATGCTAGTAAACGGTTTATTTTTGGTATTTTGTGAAGTGATGAAACCAAGAAAATATAAACAAATAATGCCATTTTAGTTTGTGGCAAGGTGGCTTATTAATAAAGTGCAGGAAGTTTTGACAATTTAGTATAATGCCGGCTATTTGTCTTGATATTTTAGAATGTGAACCTAATGTTTAGTTATATTTTTTTAAATTCAAATTTTTCTTCTGAGTGACTTGAATTGTAGAGATAAAAACCAATACACATGTGATAAAAATTAGTTTAAAATTGTTCCATAAGATTTTGTATATCATAAATCTTTTCAAGTAAAACACCTTTCTCATAGAAAACCATATAATATTTTTATAAAATTTGATTCTGTTTCTTAACTTGTATGTTACATACACATAAGAGAAAGCTCATTAAATTGCATTTCTTTGTTTTCTCTTTCCACAAAGTATGAAATTTCATTTTTCTTTATATAGCTTACATCAGCTACTAGATTTTTATGTTTTCTCCATTATTCTTTAACTCATTAGGCCTCAGCAAACTCACAAATGTATTAGTTAAATTTTCACATGTATTTTCGGTCTTCCATAAGAACTGCACCTGCCATTAAGTCTAGGTGATTGTGGTCACTAGAAAAACGTCTCATTTTGAGTAGGGGTTATTCTGGTGGATGTGAGCGACTCTGCAACAAATAAAAATCATAACACTTTTATCTCCAATAAGTCACCAATGTAGTATAAAATGAAGGACTTTGGGCAATATAATGATCAGCCACATCTAGAGGAGTTTTCCTGGAGAACAATTTTCAAGTTTTAAGGATTTACAAAATTATATAAGTTTATCCACTATTCAAGAGGTCATGTTATCTTAATTTTAACATCTTATCTTTCAAGGAATAAGCACTCATTCAAACAAATCAGAAAATCTTTTGATCTTCTGGAATCTTTAATTTTTTTCGGCACAGAGCTTATATTTTGTGACTTTTAAATTTCCTCACACATCCCTTTGAAAATTGGGATAAGGGCCCATTCCTACGACGACACACAGGCACAGACTTTGTGGTGGCAGCAGTTCATTATTGATTGTTTGATTTTGAACATTTTCATGAGAGGCTTAAAGCAGGCCTGGAAATAGATTTTTTAATTCAGGTGCACCTTGTGCACCTAAGTTTTTAAAATAGGTGCACAAAGTGCACCTAGTGGGAAAAAATTAGGTGCACAATTATATTTTCATGTGCACCTGTGCACCCGGGTATTTCGAGCCCTGGCTTAAAGTATTAATCTTTTCTTCAGGCTGATGTTGCATACAAGTTGGATTTCACCGAAAGTTTTGCTTTTGGGTCTTTAGTCTCTGCTGTAGATCCTGTGGCTACTATTGCGATTTTCCATGCGTTAGATGTTGAACCAGTGTTGAACATGTTGGTGCTTGGGGAAAGTATTCTGAATGATGCTGTATCTATCGTATTAGCCACGTAAGATTACATTTTTCTATTTTTTTTATGTCAAAACTAATGGATCTATATTAATTGTAACCTTTAATATTTAAATTCATGTGATTCAAACAAATTGAAAACAATTTGAAATTTTACTTAAAATGAAAAGACTGACAAGGTTTTAAACTTGTTCGGTTACCTGTAGTTAATAAAATATTCACTTAATGAAATTAAATTTGTTGTGGATTTAAATCAATAGAATATTGTTATGAAATCGTCATTTAATCAAATCAAGGCGTCCCCGAAGAATCAGGTTTCCCTTTTTACATTTACTGAATCTTAACAACTTGTCATGAGTTCTTAGACAGTCAATCTGTTATTAAGAAGGGTCAGAAGTAACTAATTGCTTGTTCAGTTTTAAAAAGTATCAATAAATCAAAGCACTACACAAAATGGAGAAGTAGTTATGGAATAGGAATTTGCATCATTCTTTGCTCTGTATTGTGTCAAATTCCAATCAATCACTCTTTCCTTCATTCTAGTTTATAATGTTTTAAAATTCAATGCATGACATACTCAAAGCTGCTGTTCTGAATAAATGTATTCAAAAAATAAAAATCTGAATGAAAGTTGAGAGGAGGTAAAGCATAGTATCAATGGTAAAGCTAGTGAACAACAGACCAAAATTTACTCAGCATGCAGGTTACAACAAGTAAGGTTACCTGATTTGGCCCTTTACTGCTTGCTTGCCAATTTCAAAAAATGCACACACCGAACTTCAATCAAGTCAAAATCAACACTGATGTTTATAAACTGAAAACCTGTCGGTTACAGAATTATTACTTAAGATCACACTGTGGTAAAAAAAGACCAGAGCTAAGCAATAGTTCGTTTTTTTGGAATTCCCTTGTGACTATCGAGAGGAAGGTAAGCTTTATTTGGAGGGAAGCCTGGGAATTGAAGAAATGTTTGAGGACAAAGGCATTTCCGACCCACCTGGGATGACAACAATCACCCGACAGGTTCTGCACATTTTTAAGGCATTCAGAGGAAAGTGATACAGAAAATTTCAAATTTACTCTTTCATGAACACTGTTGATATTCGGCTGGACATTTTATAAAAAAGAGTTTGATTCTTGTATTGGAAATTTTATTTATGGGAACGTTTAATTATCTGGAAATTAGAAACCTAACAATCTCGAGTTTACTTATGACATTAGTAAATTGCTTATTTGAAAGTAGTACTTGGTTTTAAAACAAGTGTATATTTTGAATTGCTGGCAAAAAAAACTACAACTGTTTTATGAAACTAAAATTGAACATAATTTTTTTTATCAGCTCTTTATGTGTAATTTTATGTTTTCAGAACAATCATTCAAGCTGCATCTCCTGGAATGGCTGGCATGACAGGTGGCGAAGCTGTTCTGCATGGGATTGGGCGCTTCTTCCTGATGTTCTTTGCCTCTGCAGCTATTGGAGTTATATTTGCTCTAACAGCAGCTCTAATATCCTTTGTAGAAATTTGTACTATCGCTTTTTTTAATGTGTAGAGACATTAGGGATAATGAGACATACTTTTACTCATTGAAAATTAAAACGACTCCAAAATTTTTGATAGATGGAAGGCCTTTTTTAAAATTACGTTATGTCTTTGTAGAATATAGGGCTACGCATTTTATGACCAAGGGGAAGATTTTGGGAGATATCGACTCAATCTATGATTGGTTTTATAAAATACTAAAGCTTTATTTTCATTATTAAGGATTGTAATGCAAGGCCCTTTCAGAGATCCCTATTTTTGAACCATCAATGATGTTTTGGGGGATGCTCTCTGCAATCTGTTTTCCAATCCCTCTTCTCCCTTTTTACGACATTTTTTACTTAACATTGTCTTGCGTTTGGCCGAGTATGATCTGTGCGCCATAAAACGCTCACACAACCAACCAAGCAGCCCCACAGAGAAATGGTTCTTTTCCCCTGGTGTCCAATTGGTCTAAGGGTAGCAAATTTGGAAGAATAACGGATTAGCAACCTAGGATTGCGAGTTTGAATCCAATCAAAGAACGTTGTGTACTAAGGAGGTTGATGCACGTTCCATCTGTTGTGACCTCAAATCGTGTCATGTTGGTGTGGCGTGGAAGTTTGCAGAGTGGAGTGCCAGGTCAGGTGTTACCTCGTCATCTGACCATGATTCCAAATTACATGGTGTTGTCCTTGGATCTTTTCCTTAGGGTTTGATCCCAGACCGTCGCCAATAGCCTGTTGTGTTGCTCCTGTGCAGCATTGACAAACATACCTAGAGGCTTCTACACTCTTCAAGACTGCATGAACAAGAAAATGGGAACTTAACCACAAAAGAGGAGAAAAAATATTACCTTATATGAAATGGTGAAAGGAATAGTGCTGTGATATCCTATAGGGAGGGAAGGGTAGTGCATCTGCCCCAACTGCCTGAATTTAGGATTGAAAAGATTAATAGTTAAGAAAATGTGGCAACTGCACTTTTAATATTAAACGTTTCCAGTTCTATAAATGAGGTAACTGCACTTTTAATATTAAACTCTTTCACTTCTATAAGTGCTCAAGAAATAAAAGATGAGATTTGTTGAAGCTAAATGTCCTGCTTGAAAACTTTTTCTCACATTACCAATCATCTCTCCTTTAATTAACTATTTTTTTCTGTTCTAAAGAGGGTGACAAACTATTTACTTTCTACTCCCAATGATCGATCCACCCTTTTTATGAATCTTGCTATGGAGCAGGTCAGGAAGAGGTTAAGAAAATCTCTTGACGAGAGCTTGTATAGGACTCTGCTAAAATGAAACATACTGCTATATTAGTGGTTCTTATCTACTATAAAATATTTTTTGCAAACTGAGAAATTGAAATGTATTAATTTTTATACCAACTGGGAGTGTTTTTATTGGTTTGTAGCCATACTTTTTATTATCAAATGGGAACTTGGCCACAAAAGTGGAGAAAATATATTACCTTACATAAAAGGGGGAAAGGAATGGTGCTGTGACGTTGTTTAGGGAGGAAAGGGTAGTGCATGTACCTTACCCATATGTAGGATTAGAAGTCAAAACTATGCATGTAAATTGGAAGTGTATGGAAATTCATGTTAGAGGAATAGGAGGGGTATTCTCCCTGCAATATACTGAATCAGGTCTTCCCAAAATTATTCCACTCTCCCTGGAAAGGTGGCTATGAAATTGTGGAAGTCCAGTTATAGCACATTTACACATTCGCGCTTGTGTGCCGTCTCATCACTCGCCGACATTCTCTTGTGGCATTCACATGTTTGTTCCCACAACGCGAATGAATGTTTACATACTCGCCGAGTTGTGGTGACATCTGTCCTGCACTTGTTAATAAATGCGCTCATTGCAAACTGAACAGAGACTCACTGAGTGGTGCCTCGTCGCCAATCCTCTGACTCGTGCCTCAAAAGATTCTTCCAAAGCGAGTACTAAGAGCCGCGAGGAACAACGCAAATGACGAGTGAACCGATTACACATCTGTCTTGCGATTCTACTTGCCATTATGCAAATGTGTTGATGTGTCTATGCGGTATTAGGAAACCTGCGTCTTACTACAATAGAACGTGGTGCTGTATGTCTTGATTTCACTTGAATAGTTTTTCTCTCAAAAATACAAATACAAATATTGACGACCAGCTACAGGCTCAAGCCCAACAAGGCTGGTCCTTTGTTTATGAATTCTCAAATTCCCACTGACTATCCAATTGTGTCTTAAATTCGTACACTCCCTTTGAATTAACTATATTTTCTGGCAACGCATTCCAACTGTCTATTACCCTATTAAAGTAGTAGTTTTTCCTTAAATCCCGATTAAAATGTGTCTTATTCAATTTATACCCATAGCCCCTTGTTCTGTTATCCCTATTGAAATTTAAGCCCTCTGTGTCCCCTTGTTTTACAAACTTGAAAAGCTGAATCAAATCCCCCCTCCTTCTTCTTCTTTCCAGTGTATACATGTTTAGCTTACTTAAACGTTCATTATAGTCGAAATTTGCTAGCCCCTTTATTATTTTTGTAGCTCTGTGCTGAACCCTTTCAATTGATTCTATGTCCTTTCTCATATATGGAGCCCAGAATTGTACAGCATATTCTAGATGTGGTCTTACTAAACCCTTATATAATGGCAAGATTATATTCTTATCCCTTGAAGTTACAGTCTTTTTAATATACCCCAATAACCTATTAGCCTTTTTACCCGCAGCTGAACATTGGTGACCCATTTTAAAATCCCTGTGAATTATCACCCCAAGATCCTTTTGACTGTTTCTCCCTCCTTTACCTTTACTCCCTGCAGACAGTACTCGGCTCCACTGTTCCTGTAACCCATATGCAGAACCTGACATTTCCCTACATTAAATGACATACCCCATTTTACAGCCCATTCGGATATCTTATCAAAATCTCCTTGTAAATTTTCTATCTGTAACTTGGTATCCACTGTCCCCCATATTTTTAAGTCATCTGCAAATATACTGATTCTATTCTTGATCCCCTGACCTATATCATCTATGAAAATTATAAATAAAATTGGTCCCAAAACTGATCCCTGAGGCACCCCACTTATAACTTCTGTCCACTGTGAATAATTTCCTTTTACCTGCACTCTCTGCTTTCTACCCAATAACCAATTCTTTATCCATATTAATGTTTTTCCCTGAATCCCCAGCCTTTCCAATTTAAAC